>VWYO01007437.1:6284-19336 GCA_013400275.1 Rhadina sibilatrix
ATGGGGCTGGTGGGGGACAACCCAGCAAAATTCCCTCTGTGTCCCTGTGCCAGGGAGCTGAGGGTTGGTGCTGCCTGCTGAGATGTGGGCCCTTGAATCCGAAAGCTCCTGGAGCAGCTGCAGAGCAGGAGCTCCTTTATGTTTTTCATTTATTCCCTGTTATTTTATTTTTTTCGTTTCAGCTGGCATTGTCACAGAACGGTTTGGGTTGGGAGGGACATTAAAGATCATCCAGTTCACGAGCAGGGACACCTGGCACTGTCCCAGGCTGCTCCAAGCCTTGTCCAGCCTGGCCTTGGGCACTTCCAGGGATCCAGAAGCAGCCACAGCTTCCCTGGGAAACCTTTTCCAGCCTCTCCTCACCCTCACATTAAAGTTTCTGGCCTCAGGCTCAGTTTCTGTCCCCACACAGACTCTTCCCAGCTCTCTTTAAATCCCTGACCTCCCCTCCCTGCTGAGCACTCATTTTGTTAAGGGTTGTAATTAAAAGTGAGTGTAATTATTTGTAATCGAAGCCCCTTTGATATCTCAAAGGCTGGGAGGTGCCCAGCAAAGCAGCTCATCAGGGCAGGGAGGCTGTGCCAGGAATGCTGATTTTTCCCAGTTTTTTTTTGGTTTGTTTTTTTTTTTTTGCCTGTGGCTGGCCCTTACCCAGCAGGGTTCCATCCCCCAGGGGCACAGGAGGGAGCTTTGGGTCTGTCTCCTGCTGGCTTTGCAGCACTGTGAATTTATTCACGTTTTTGCACCGTTACAAATGGAAGCACAAACCCTTTCTGCACAGGAGGGACCCCGGGGCGTGGGGAGGGCAGGAGCTGTGGCAGCCCTGGCCTGGGGAAGATCAATCCCTGTCCCTTTTCCCCTGGCAGTGGGAATTGACTTGAGGGCCCTCACAGCTTTTTCCAGTCCCAGCCCTTGTCTCTCCTCCAGCTCTGGAGCAGGAGAACAGGAATGACTTTGCTGTGCAGCTCCAAGAACCCTTCCTGAGGCTCAGAAATTATTTCTGCTCTCAGAAGGTGACAGGGTCTGCCTCTTGGAGCTCCCATTTATTCTCCCTTGCCCCTGCACATTGCTGCACCTTGGCTCCCTGCCTTTTGCAGGGGGAATCTCCTCACAGCATCTCATAATTTTATTTTATTTTTTTTTTCTGGGAATTGTCAGGAAGTGCTGGGATCCTGCTTTCCCTCCCCTCCAGAGAGAGGCAGGGGCAGGATGGAGGAAGAGCCTGAGGACTTCTCCCTCCCTCCCTGCTGAGCTCAGCCCAAGCCTTCAACCTCAGCACAGATCTCTGGTGGAGGAGGATTTTAATGAGGGAAAATCCCAAAATTCCCGTTCCCAGGCAGGCTGTGGCTCAGGGCTGTCGTTTTCCGTGGTGTGGCTGCATAAAAACCTGGATTTGGGGAGCCTCAAGTGTGGAACCAGGAGATTTTTCAGTGCTGATTTATAGGGGGGGAGATTTAATCAGCCCCAGGAGGATCCCCTTCATCAGGGGGATGAGCACTGGAGTGTTCCCAGGGTATCCATGGGTTTGGACAGGGGCTGGAATTCAGCACAGCACAGGCTGTGGAGGGTGTTCCATCCTTTCCCATTGTTTTTTTTTTTTTAATATTTTTTGTCTCCAAAAATATTAAAAATACAAAAATATTTTAAATTTTTTGTCTCCAAAAGTCACCCACATCCAGGTTTTGTGTGGATGGAGCAGTGTTTGGAGAGCTGGGTGCAGGCATTTCCTGGGTGTTTTGTAGGGTAACACTTCCATTTGTAGGGCAACACTTCCACTTGGGTTTCCTGCTACAAATTACGGAGGAGGAGATGAAAATCATGAGGAGAACGCTCCCAGTGTTTCACTTTTGTGCTGAATGCTCAGGTCTAACCTTCAGCTCCTTTCCTTTGCTTCAGTGCCAGCGTTGTGCCCAAAGCTTTCCTGCTTCTCCATCCGCAGTGTGACAGGAAAAGCTTCTCCTCTGGCCTTCCTCTGCAGAACTGACTTTTATTAATTTATTAACTAACTTCATTCTTCGTTTTCCATGGGAATTCCTGCTCAGAGGGAGTTTCTCCTCTTCCCCTGCTTGGTTTTCCTCCTCAGCTTTGAGACCTGAGTCGTAACAAACACAGAATCTGCAAGCCCTGGTCCTTCCCTAAATCACAAAGGGACTGGAATTGCACAAATCCATTCATTTCAAGGCTTCCCAACTGGGATCAGAGATCCCCACAGCTCGAGGAACTGCAGCTTCTGCTCCATGGGCTGCCCCCCTGATAAACAGTTTTAATTAATTTAGTTAATGTCAGGGTTTGGAGGGGTTTTTGGGTTTAGATGTTTCAGTGTCATTTACAGGGAGGGAAAACCTCTCCTGAAGCAGGGAAGAAAAACACCAGCTCCTGTGGGAAGGCCACAGCTCTCCCAGCTTGTCCTGATCCTTTCCCAAATCACAAAGGAGATTGGAATTGGCCAAATCCATTCATTTCAAGGCTTCCCAACTCAGATCAGAGATCCCCACAGCAAAGGGAACTGCAGCTTCTGCTCCATGGGCTGCCCCTGAAATGTGGATTGGTGAAATCAGCAGGGCTTGTGAGCTCTGAGAGGAGATCCCACTGCCTTTTCCTTGGAAATGATGAATAGTTTTGATTAATTCCATTAATGTCAGGTATCGAAGGGTTTTTTGGGGTTAGGTGTTTCGTTGTCATTTTGGTGTCAGGGAAGGAAAATCTCTCCTGAGGCAGGGCAGAAAAACACCAGCTCCTGTGGGAAGGCCACAGCTCTTCCTGCTGGTCCTGATCCTTTCCCTAAATCACAAAGGAGATTGGAATTGGCCAAATCCATTCATTTCAAGGCTTTCAGATCAGAGATCTCCACAACTCGAGGAACTGCAGGCTCTGCTCCATGGGTTGCCCCCCTGATAAACAGTTTTAATTAATTCATTTCAATGCTTCCCAACTGGGATCTGAGATCTCCTGAGCACAGGGAACTGCAGGCTCTGCTCCATGGGCTGCCCCTGAAATGTGGATTGGTGAAATCAGCAGGGTTTGTGAGCTCTGAGAGGAGATCCCACTGCCTTTTCCTTGGAAATGATGAATAGTCTTAATCAACTCAATTAATAATGCCACTTTACAAAGGGTTTTTTTTTTTTTTGAGTTAAGGTGCTTCGTGCTGGCAGTTCAATGTCCAGGTTGGGAAAAGCTCTCCTGGAGCAGGGAGGGTTGGGAGGGGAGCAGCAGCTCCTGTGGGGAGGCCACAGCTCTCCCTGCCTGTCCCTCAGGGATGATCCCAGCCTTTCCCATTCCCAGCCTGCCTGAGGGGAGGCTCAGGGCTGAATGATTTCCAATCCCTTGGGAAGGAGGAGCATTCCAGCCTGGAGTCGCTGGAATCCTTTCACTGACTCCAGAGGCCTTTTGGATCAGGTCCTGTTCCATGGAGCTTTGGGAAAAGCAGGGAGCTGCTTTTAGGACTCATTTGGAAGTCCTCTGCTCTGTCTTTGGCAAAGAACCTCCAGCCAGAAATCCACTGAGCCCCAAAATCCCCTCCAGATTTGCTGGGAATTCTTCATCTGTAGGGCTGAAGCTTCCTCACTGACAAATTTGGATTATTTCCTGTGCAGAGGTTGGGGGGGGACATCAAACCTATTCAGAATTTTTGGGTTTTTTTAGCTGGTCCCCGGTGCCCTGGGAATTATTTCCAACCACAGTGGGAAAATAAATCACTGGAGAGTTGAGAAATGCATATGATAATTGGGGAATTTGCATAAAAGCTATTTCTGGCCCCTTTTTGACACAGGGGATGTTGCTGGTTGAGGTTTCTCCTGGGGTTATTCCCACCTGCAGCCAAAAAAAGAAAAAACCTGTCCAAGCTGATGGAGGGAGAAGGGCCCCTCCAGGGGATGATTTATCTGGAATGGAGGGGAAAATTCCAGAGCCTGGGGAGCAGGGAAATGAGGGATGTGCTTGTAAAGCTTCAGGTTAGAACTGCACCCGTTCTCCTGGAGAGAATTATTGAGGATTTTTTTCTCCTGGGAATGTGACTGAACTTCCAATCACTTTGGAGTCAGGAGTCCCATCCCATTTTCCTGCCTTTGCTGATTGCTCCCTGTCACTTCAGCAGCTCCTGGTTTGGGGTGTGGGGTGGGGGTGCTGGTGGCTCTCTGGCTGGTTAAGGAATCATTAAATAATTTGATTAAATTTCCAGCTTTCAGAGAAAAAAAAACACACCAAAAAAAACCCCCAAACAAACAAAAACCAAAAAAACCCAAAAAAAAACCCAACCAAAAAAAACCCAAAAAAAACCCCAAAAAAACCCCAAACCCACACACAGAAAAAAAAAAAACCAAAACAAAACAAAAAAACCCCAAAAAAACAAACAAACAAAAAACCAAAAACAAAACAACAAAAAAACCAACCAGGAAAATGGGTAAATAAATACAATATTCAGCATCCCAACCTTGTGCCAGGAGGTCGCAGTCCTGGGCATGCTGGGATGTAATTAGTTGTTTAATTAGGGTCAGACTGCTCGGGACGCAGCTCCTTGAGTGGCTGGTCTGCAGCTCGGTGTTCTGGGGATTAATTACATTATTCCAGCTTTTGCAGGCTGCACAGGTTAATATTTGAGTGCCAGACACGAATTGAAGTTGTCTGAAGCATCACCCAGGCTCCTGCTTCACCATCTTTGTGGGGGGCAAAACCCCCTCTTTTCACAGTGAATAAAAATCTCCAGCTTGAATTTTCCCTGCATT
Organism: Rhadina sibilatrix; assembly: GCA_013400275.1. Classification (NCBI taxonomy): domain Eukaryota; kingdom Metazoa; phylum Chordata; class Aves; order Passeriformes; family Phylloscopidae; genus Rhadina; species Rhadina sibilatrix. Next base: position 11,006 of record VWYO01007437.1, read on the forward strand.
GAAAAAGGCTGTGCTCATCTGTAGAAAGGAAAACAGAGGACAGAGCTCAGCCTGGACTGTATAAACACCTTTTTATTTTTTCACTTTTGGGGTCGAACTTTGGGGGTTTTGGATCCCCCTGGGAATCCACAGCTGCTCGAGTTTTGCAGGAGGTGCTGCTTCTAAAAAGCAAGGAAAGTCAAGAGGAAGATTTTTGGGTTTCCTGAGCTTTGGTTCCTTGCCCCAAACTGAGGTGGAAAGTGGCCCCAGAGCTCTGTGGTCCTTGGCACTCACCTGGCTCCATCTCCTGCTTGGCTTTTGATGATTTTGGTGCTGTGTGAAGCAGCTGAAAGAAGCATCAACCCCCATTTGGTGATTTCCTCTGATAAAAGGCAGGAAATCGAATGTATTTACAAAGGTCTCGTGCCTCTGCCTGGTCTTGTGCTTTTTTGTTGGTCAGGTAAAGAGTCCAAGAAACAAAATTCCATTGATTTCTGCTGATGGGGGATGTGAAACTCTAATTTAATTGAATTTCTTTTTTTTTCTGTTTGTTCAGCCTGTCCCAGGCTGGGTTAAGGACTCTGGCCCCTAAATTAGATTTGAAAAGCAGAGATTCCCAAAGCAGCTGAGAGCCTTGGAGCACAACCAGGGGAGTTCTGCTGCTAAAATGATGCAGAGAGGCTGCAAAAACCCCCAAAGTTTGGGTGGAACAGGAGATGAAAAACCAGGGAACAGGGATGTGGGGGTTGTGTTTGCTGACAGCTGGGGACAACTCCCTGACAGTTCACAGAAATCCATAAACTCTCTCCTGCTGTGGCCACGAACCAGGAGAATTTCCTGAGCCTCAAAGGCAAAGACTCTGCACAAATCCACCTCCAGGATTCCAGCTTCGGGGAGGGGAGAGGGTGGGGAAAGGCACACGGAGGTGCCAGCACACAAATATTGATATCGCTGAAGTCACCTGGAGATAAAGCACAGGGCATTCAAATCACCTCAAATCACCTCTAAAAATCCTGTAAAAAAAAAAAAAAAAGACCAAAAAAACAAACCACCCAAAAAACCCCAAAAAACCCCCAAACAAACAAAAACAAACAAACAAAAAACCACAAAACCCCAAAACAAAACCAAAACAAACAAACAAACAAAAAAAACCAACAAAAAAAACAACAACAACAACAAAAAAAAACCCAAACCAACAACTTTTGGGGATGTCTTGGAGATTTTGGATGCTCTTGGAAGCTGCTCCGGGATNTTTGGGGATGTCCTGGAGATTTTTGGATGCTCTTGGAAGCTGCTCCGGGATGCCTGAGCAGGGCGGGGCTCGCTGCTAATTGATGGGTGGTGTTAATTGCGCCGTGTCTCCCGGCAGGTGATCAAACTCACCTTCGAGGAATTCGAGCTGGAGAGAGGCTACGACACCCTGACAGTGGGGGATGGAGGCCAGGTCGGAGACCAGAAATCCGTGCTCTATGTGTGAGTAACAGTGCCCAGGAAATCCTCCTGGAATCTCCCGGCGGGAGCTCACCTGGCCAGGTGGAGCTGCGGGGTTGGGATGCAGGAGCTGGGCCTGCACCCAGAGCTCTCGGGGCTGGTTGTCACTTCTGGGGACAGAAAATTCATCCCTCTGTGCTTCCCTGCCCCTCGGGGAGAGGCTGAGGCTCTCCAGGGAGCTCAGAAAAGCTGGGATACGAAAGGAAAAGCACCCCAGGGACACGCCAGGAGCTGTCTGCAGCCCTCTCTCTCCTGTGATGCCTTGGGGAGACTGAGCTGGGACAGAGACTGGGCAGAGCTGGAGGATAAAGCAGAGATTTATTGAAAGGGCTTTGGGGTGCACCTTGGGCTGGACAAGAGCCTGGCCAGGGCTGCACCCAGGTTGGGCCCAAAATGGACACAAAATTGATACAGAATGAACCCAGAATGGACCCAAAATGGTCAAAAAATGGACACAAAATGGACACAAAATGGACAAACGGTCACCAGGTCTGACACTTTGATCAGTTCTGGTCCATTTGCACATTGGGGTTGAATTGTCCCATTCCAGCTGCAGGTTCTGCAGTCCCACCCTTCTTGTTCCTCCCTCCAGCCCCCCTTGTTTGTGCTTTGGGGCCTGAACACTTGTCCCAGCTGTGCTTGGGGTGCAGCAGGAACAGGATTTGTTTTGTGTCCCTGCTGTGTGCAGAGCTGAGTGAGCCTGAGTGTGAGCTCAGAGCTGCAGCCCTGGGCAGCACAGAACCTGAAACACAGCAGAGCTCAGACTGAAGGCATCACCTGCTGCCATCATTTGTGGCTGTAAATCCAAGATCTTGGAGTGGCATCCCCAGCATTTCACACCCAGGGTGCATCTGGGGAAACGAGGCCTCTTCCAGGCTGGGATTTGGGATTTTTGCATCCTTTACTCGCAGATCTGATGATCTGTGGAGGTTTCTTCAGCACAGGGAATGTGCAGATGGTCCTGCTTTCCCTCCAGGCTTCTCCAAAACCACTCCAGCAAAGCTGTTGTGCTCTGGCAACTGATGGAGAAATTCGTTTTGCTTCTTCCTTCTTCCTCTTGTTCTTCCACCTGGAGCAGCCTCCCACTCCATTCCCACTTAGCAGCATTTCCTTGTCTTTCCCAAACATCTTTTTTTTTTTTCCCTGAGATTTTGTTTCAGGGGCTATCCTTGGTCAGGAACCCCAGCCTGGAATGTGAAGTTTGATTATTGCACAGGTGGAACTCAGGTGCCCCAGAACATTTCACAGCTGCTTGGTTCAAACCTGCAAATCCCTGCCAGTTTGGAAGAAATCCCTGAGATCCTTTCCCATTCCATCCCTCCTGGTTTGTCTAAAACCTACCAAGATTTTTCCTTTGATTGGCTTTTAATCATTCCATGGTTTTGCCCCACTCTCTGTTATCTCCTCAGCACTTTGCTGATGCAAATTTGGAATGTCTGTGGCTGAGCAAGGTGCAATGCCTGGAATCTTCTCCCAGGAAGTTCCCAGTAAATTCCTGGTGCTAATCCTTCCAAGGAATTGTTGTTAATAATCTGGGAGGGTTAATTGCAAAGTAATGAAATGGGAGAGAGGTGTGAAGACCACGGTGCTAATTAATGAGCTTGAAAGTCCATGGATCACTTTTCCCAGAGTTTTCTGCCCACCCTCAGCTGGATTCACACATCAGGAATAACATCTGGATACAAAACGAGGGTTTCTTTAGAAGAATCAAAATGCAGAAACTCCTGTGAAAGGCAGAAATTCCAATTTCCTTCCTGCTCTTCTCTCTTTCTCTTCTCCTTGGCTGTTGAGCAGCTCAGCCCTGCTGCCTTTCCAGTCAAGGAATGCACTTGAGTGGAGTTGCACAGCAGCAGATTCCATCCCAAACGGAGCTGGGAGGGACCATTCCTTTCCAGGCTCATTCCCATCCCTGGAAAGGGGGAACAGAGCAGATTGTTAGTGTGCTGGTTTGAAAGCAAAACCAGTGAAAAAAACTCCAAGTCGGAAACACGATTTAATAAGAGGAAAAGAAAAGAAATAAAAGAAAGTAAAATAAAATAAGAGTAATAGTACAAAAGAAAAACAAACCAAACCAGTGACAGAGTCAGAATACAACTTGACCCCCTGTTAGTCAGAGTGGCAGTGTCAGTCCAGATGAGATGGTCTTATCAAAGCAGTGATTTCTGTAGAAACATCTGGTAGATTTTGTCTCCTCTGGGAGTCCAGTGGATAAAAGCTGCTTGTGATGTCCCAAACCCTGGATTATATCCAGGTGGGAATGCTCGGCTCCTCCCCTGGGCAGAGCATCTCACCATGGGATGATCTCATTCCGTGAGTCCTGCAGTGGGTCCTTGATGGCCCATTAGACAAAGACAACTCCCAGAGGAAGTTATCCATGAGTCATGTGGCCAGGCATTGTTAGGCTGTTATCAGGAGATAAGGAAAACACTGCCCCACCTTGGCTCATGGGGATAGAATACAGACCTCGGGCACAATTTTACATCCTAACCTAGGACAGTTAGGCTGAGCTTCCTGGCTTGCCGAAGGAATTTGATTTCCTGAAGTAACAAGCACCCAAATCGATCATCCAGGTTGTTAAAAGTGGGGTGGCAAAGGAGGCAGAAAGCTTTGAAGCACCTTTTTTTTTTTTTTTTCCTGGACGTTTTCCCTCTTGGAGTGTTCCTCATTGCTGCCTGGCTGCTGCTTGAATAAATAAACTGAGAATCAACAAAAACACTCCTGAACATCTCTGGGATGCAAAACAGGCGCTAAAACAAGATCACTTCTTCACTGAGCAGCACCCTGAGATCAATAAAATCAGATCAATAAGATCAGAGCAGTCCCGGAGCAAAGGCAGGGGCAGAGCTGGGAGAGCTTTGCTGGGATTGTGACTGCAGTGAAAACTCACTCGGGGTTCTGGGAGAGGCTGAGCAGTGGCTGCTGCAGCTGTCCCTGGGCCTGTGGGATCTCTGGCTTGGGGAGGAAAGGGCTGTGATGTCCAGGGAGGTCCCATTTCCCTGAGATCCCTGCCCTGGAAAGGAGCTGGCACTTGGCAGGGAGCGGCATTGATGTCACCTCAGCTGGGTGAGTGACACAGCCCTTGGAGCTGTCACAGAATCCTGGAGTGGTTTGGGGTAGAAGGACCTTAAAGCTCCTCCAGTGCCACCCCCTGCCATGGGCAGGGACACCTTGGCACTGTCCCAGGCTGCTCCAAACCCTGTCCAGCCTGACCTTGGGATCCAGGGGCAGCCACAGCCTCTCTGGGCACCCCGTGCCAGGGCCTGCCCACCCTCCCAGCCAGGAATTTCTTCCCAGTATCCCACCCAGTTCTCCCCCTTTTCCAGTCTGAAGCCGTTCCCCCTTGTCCTGGCGCTCCTGTTCCTGAAGCAGGGTCCTGGCAGGTGCTGTCAGGGCTCCACTCAACCTTCTCTTCTCCAGCCTGGACATTCCCAGCTCTCCCAGCCAGGATCCTGTGTCGCTGTTGGACACGAAAGACGACTCTGACTCACAGAAGGCTGATGACTATAAGAGGAGGAGGGCCAGTTTATTCTCAAAACCTATTTTATACTTTTCTGCAATGCACCCACCTTAGAGGTGGGACCCCTGGCCCCATCGGCCACATTAAAGGACCATCAAGCAAAGTCCCTCCTTAGGAGAGGAATGCAAAACCAGGATCGTGTAGAAAAACATGTCCTTTGCTTACAAGAAGTCCCTGGGAAAGGAATTTCTGAAAACCAAAAAACATTGCAGGCACGAACCGTGGCTACAATCCTGTCCTTTCCTCAACTTCACATCCCTCCTCTGGCCTCTCTCCAGCAGTTCCACACCCCTCCTCTGTTGAGCTGAGTTTCATCCAGGAGCCTTTCTCGTGCTGCTGTTGTACCCGGGGCCCGACCCGACCCGAGGATGAATTTGGATTTATTTAAACACTGCAGGAAAGATTTAAAAAAAAAAAAAACCCAAACCCTCTCACCCCTCCCTACTTGCGCCTCGTTTCTGAATTCCTGGCAGATAACACCTCAGCAGAAAGGGGATAATCACAACATTAAACACAGGCAACACAGCAGCCCTGCTCCTGGAGTCATCATCCTGCCCACACAAACGCTGCTGCTGCTGCTTCCAGGAGCTCGGGGAAGGGAAGGGGAGCTCAGCTCCACGTGGGGCAGCTGCCTGTGCAAAAAGATGCTGCTTGCTGTGGGTGGGGGATAAAAAGCTCTAAAGCCGTGTTGAACCACAAGGAGGTGATTAATCCCAAAGGCTGAATGAGCCTCGTTAATAAGGAGAGATCAGTGACATTTCCCTCAATCCTCCTCAGCCCTCCCGGGAGGATCCTGAGGGGAAGGCAGAGCCCTGATCCTGCCGGGATTTGCGGCGCTTCTCCAGGGCTCCCGGGGCGCTCAGCAGATTTTGTCCGCTGGGTGCTTTTTTTGCCTTTTTTTAGATCCTTGTAGAAACTTCTCTCAGGGCAGAAATGGAGCAGGGAACGGGTGGAAAGTACATTTTTTTTTTTTTTAATTTTTTTTTTTTTCTGGTACTGCTGGAAACTGCTGCGAGGGCAGTTCAGGGGATTCAGTCAGTCAGGGCACAGTTTGGCTTCTGGGGATTTTATTTGTTTGCTGATGTTTCGCCTCGGGAGCAGGGAAACGATCCCTTTTGTGCTGCTGGTTCCGATAATGAATTGTAATGATTGCAGCCAGGGTGGTGGGAGAGGATTCAGCTTGGGGGAACACCAGAGGGTTTTTCATCAGGCTTGAAAAAAAATTCCCGCTTTTTAGGGGTGATTCTTAGTTTGGCATTTCCCTGCCCCTGCAGAGGCCTTTCTTTGAGGGTGGCTGGCTCTGAGGCCACTTTGGGGCCACTTTTGATTTGTTGTTGTTGTTGGTTTTTTGCAGCCTGACGGGCACCGCCGTCCCCGACCTCATCGTCAGCACCCAGCACCAGATGTGGCTCCTCTTCCAGACCGACAGTGTCAGCAACCTGCTGGGCTTCAAAGCCACCTATGAAGGTAACCCAAGGCTCCTCCCTCCCAAATTCCCCTTTTCCCCAAGGATCAGGGGCCAGCTGAGTGCAGGGATTTGGGAGAGAAGGGAGCGTCTCTAAATAAATGGTTGGTTTGTTTTGTTTTGTTGTTTCCTTTCCTTAAGGGCATCTTTGCTGCTTCCTTCCCCATCCAATCCTGCTGGTTGGGAGCTGCCCCGTTGCCATTTCAGCTGGGGTTTTTTTTGGGTTTTTTTGGGAAAAAAAAATGTTGGGGATCTCAGCTGACAGCACCAGCCTGTGCCTGTGGGAGGGGATGGGGTGGGGGAATCCCTGGTTCCAGCAGATCTCTGGTGTCAGCTGCTTTAAACTGGGGCTAGGCTGGGCTGCTTCAAGTGAAATAAAAGTTAAAATTGGGGTTTTTTTGTTTTTTTTTTTTCTCAAAGAAACTCAGGGAATCTAGCAAGATGTGAGTGCTCCAGTCTGGCCCAAGCTTGTGTGTTTGTTGTTGTCACAGGTGTTGGCAAAACCAGGGAAATTGTGAGGGGAAAGTGTCGCTGAGAGCTGCTGGAAGTGTCCAGTGGGAACTCGGGATTTTCCAGAATTCCAGCCCCAAATGCACATTATTCGTTTGAATATATATAATCCATATCTCAAATTATTCATTTGCAAGGTGTTTCCTTGGCTGGCCCTCTGGAAATCAGGGTTGATTCTCAGTTCAGCTCTGGCAGGGTCTGGCTCATTGATGTTCCCCAAATCTCCAATCTCCACTTTTATCCTCATGAACGGATTTTTTTATTTTTTTCCATCATAATGAGTAATTTTTTTGGATTTTCAGTGCTTGGCAGAAGGAATCTGGATTAAGCTCCATCTTCCTGGAGAATCCTTTCCTTCCTCCCCACTGCACAGAGCTGAGGGATGCTGAAGTTTTTGGGAGAGGGCTCCAAACCTTCTGGGATCCTGGGGCTTCTCTTCTCCCTCTTTTCCTTTAATCCTGGGTGATTTGTTGGGAAAACACCTTCCCCTGGAGCTGGTGCCTTCCACATCCACCAGGATATTCTTGTAGAGTTCCCAGCCCATTCTAACAGCTGGAATAAAGAATTCCTTCAGGCCGCATTTTTCAGAAGTGCCTGAGAAATTTAAGATCGATTAAAGAAGATCCAGACTCCCATCATTTCCTCCTTCTGAGGGATATTCCCCATCGATGGACTGAAATCTCCAAAAAAAACCACAAACAAACAAACTAAAAAAAAACTAACCAAAACCACTATTTCTTCTACTGATGAACCTGAGTTTATTCCAAGCAACAGCATAACAGTAAATTAATTTTATAAAGTCCTGTGGTACGAACAGAAACATTAAAAACAAACAAAACAAAACAAAACAAAACAAAACAAAACAAAAAAAAAANAGAACAGAAACATTAAAAACAACAAAAAACAAACAAACAAATCACCAAAAAACCAAACAACCAAACAAAAAACCCCACAAACCCCAGAACTAAGCCAAACATTAATTCAGTCTTGTATTCTTTTAATAGAAAGCGAGAATTTCAGATTAAAAGCAGATTTATGGACACTCCCACACTAATTTAATTTGGATTGCTGCTGGAATTGGGTAGGAGCTGACTCAGGTCTGAGCCCCTCTGCTGCCGGCAGGGGATGATTAAAAGCTGTTTCTGGTCGGGGGAGTGCTGAGCAAGGCTTTGGCTGTGCAGAGCTGGAGCTCAGCCCCAGGGTGCTAAAGAGGCTTAGGAGCTCTGCGGGGCTGGAGCTGGAGATTTCCTCCCCTGCCCTTTGTGTTTTTAATCAGACTTTTTCATCTTACCAGGGGAATTGATACAATTGATTTGCTTTTATGCTGTTGCTTGGAATCGACTCCGGCTCGCCAGCAAACTGTGAAAAA
>VWYO01007442.1:0-45516 GCA_013400275.1 Rhadina sibilatrix
AGAATTTTGTAAAACCTGCGCTCCTCCTCCTCGTATTCGAGAGATTCCTTGTTAAAAATTAATGATCGTCCTAGCGACCTAGTGTATTTTAAAATAGCTGACTCTTCCAGTGACTAATAAAAAGATTTTTGGCAAATAAATTTTTCCCGGCGGCGAAGTGTAGTTTTGAAGATTGGGACTGTTTCGTAGGATTGCATCCTGTGCTATAAAATCTTAAATACTTGTCTCGATAGCTCCAGTCGGATTTGAATTTCAAGTTCGTTTATTTTATCCATATGAGCCGGTAAACGGTAAATAAATTTTGCTGCAAGCATCTTACTGTAAACGCGGTGATGATTCCTAGGGGAAGCGTGAGCCCAGAGTCTCCCGCCCTGGAGACTCCCGCTCCTCACGACTTGGCGTTTTAAACGGTGATGTCTTCCACAGAGCCACAAAGGCAGGATCCAGAATTAAGCCAATCTTTCCGTTAGCTTGAAACTGTTCCAAATTTCCACTGGGGAAGGATAGGCAAGAAAATTGTGTTTTGAAACTATTTGATAAACTGTCGATTTTATTACTGTGGGGTGAAAATAATAACATATATTTTCTGCCAATCGCCTAAGGGGGAAAAGCCCTAAAACCACCTACAAAGGTAAAACCTAGGTCCCCGAAATGTGGACTAGACTGACTGTTTCAATCCCTCCGACGGCACCTGCGGACCAGGAACGCGGAGGGAATATTTGGGGCAAAGACCTCACGGGGAGTGATGCAGACAACGTGGCCGCCGAGGAAAAGGTGTCGATGGAAAGGGACCAGCAGAAGATATTTGAGTGGGGATTTTATTACTTTTTTTTTTTAAATTTATTCCCCGGAAGGGGATAATTTTGGATGAGGTATGCCCCTGGGATGTCGTGTGCTGCCTACACATCCCAGGGAGCCCACGGAAAGCGAAGCTGGAGGTGCTGTCGTTGCGGATGAGAAGGCGACCAAAAGCACACACCGGCTTCTCTGGGTGATTTTGGCCGCCTCCCCCGCCAGAACGGCTCCGCTCTTCTCCCAGCCCGGCCTTACCCAGGGCTTCGCACCCTCCATCTGGGCGGTTCGGTGTCGCCTCTGTCTTCGGTGCGGGAGGATCAGACCCAGCTACGGTGCAGGACAGGCTGGGGAGAATGAAGGGACGCCAGTCGTCCCACCTACATCCCCGCTTGGACAGGGAGCCGTGTGCCAAGACGGAGGCGCAGAGACGATCAGGCCTCTGAGCTGTGCGGGAAGGACCTGGGGAAACATAGCTTCTGTGTCACCTGGATTTGGGTTTATTGTTTGTTTGGTTGGTGGGATTTGATTTTTTTTGTTGTTGTTGTCTTTCCCCTGCCCTTTTCCTTTTTTTTTTTTTTCGTCTCAGCCGCTGGCCACCTTGTCTCCCATATGGATGGGGTTATCTTAGAAGAATCTCCCAGAGAATCGCTCCTTAAACCTCCTTTTGTCTTGGAGGTTGAAAAGAGCATTGTTGTGCATGAAAAGGACCTAGACAAAATCCGCACTGTTTCAATTCAGGACTGTTTAATCAGTCCCTAGTGACAATTTTATGGGTTTTAGGTGGTACAATAGCATCTTTTAAAACCTTGTGGCCTTCATGAAAACAAAGGGCTTGAATTTTATGGGCTTACAACTCCAATTAGAACAGTGCCAATGTGTATGGGAGATTATCAAATTTGTATCATAAAACCCCTCTATAATAAATGATTACTGGAAGCTGGGGAGGGCCGGGGGGGCGGGAGGAGAAAGGACACAGACTTCAAGCAATGGACTTTGTCGCATGTAGTTTTAAAAGTACAGATGCTGCCCTCCGTTTTAACCCTTTGCCACCCAGCTATGCAGCAGGATCATCTGTGGAAATAGTGTGATAACGTCATTAGAAAAGGAAACAAAGACAACGGGACAAGACTGCTCCTCCTCAGCACAAATCTACCCTCTATCAGCTTCCCGAGTGTTTGCAGCATCTCACCTGGAAGGGTCCCTCCCTGGCTCCTCACTCGTCTGAGCTGCTGTCCTACCCAAGAGCCCATACGTGGCCATAGGAAGGCTCTATAAAATAGGAGGGCTTCCTTAAATTACTGCTTTTATGAGCTACTGTACATCCAGGTAATGACAGAGGATGTCCTTCCCAATCCCAGGTTGCAGTGGTTTTCTCTGATAACTGGCTGATATGGGTTCCTTCACAAAAACTGTGCAATTTGCGAGTGTTGCCTTTTACCGAGTCCAGGGAGCGGGAAAAGTGCAGTTCCAGGACACTGGCAAAGGTTAACAATTTGCTCTTGCAGGGTGAGTGTTGTCATTTCAACAGGGGTGCAGGGAAGATGGCAGAGTCATGTTCAAGCATGGAGAAAAGCAGCCTCCTTAATTTAATATATCCAAGTAGAAAGAAAAATATATTAAATAATGAGACAATTCAATAGTCTATGGAGATTTGCAGTAAATAAAAAGTCTTGTGAAGAGAATAGGGTGAGACTGAAAATATTATTTTTTCCTGACAGAAGCAAATAAAACTGTCTAAATTTTAAGCATATTTAGCAAGGGAAGTAGTTAACTTTACCACTGGTTAAGCTGTATCTAGGAGATACTTTCTTAACTAGTGCCATTGATAACAACTTTAGAGCAAGAGAAACTTAACCATCTTTCAGTGCATTTCTGTTACTTTGACTTGTTTTCTGATAAGGCACAAAATCATCTCAGTTGTTGGTTTGGATTTTTTTGCCTTCTCCTCAAAGGAGTGAATGCACAATTTCTGCCTTTTCTCCTTATTTTTCCCCACCAGGTCTCATTGTTACTTTCACCCTGCAAACAGGCCTGTGAATTTCTCTGAAACTAATGAATAAGCATACCATGATCAAGAACGAACGCCATCTTCAATGAAAAGCATTGCTAACATCTTCAAACATATTCCTGGGTGCATTACTCTCAGTCAGTAAATAAACTATTGACTTTGCAAAGGCCCAGCCCTGTTTCAGTGGGAGCCCCTCTGCCACATGTTTGTTAACTTAGAACTAAGACATTAAAACAAGTCACCAGATTGCCTCTGTTTTTTGGACAATAGTTCTCAAAGAGCATATGATCAAGCCTCCTTGTGATACTTTATGAAGAAGTTGAGTGCGCCCCTGCCAATGCACATCCATCATTCCTATTTGTATATACACATAGCAGGTGTTTTAAAAATTACAACAGATGAAAAGCATCACCTCTGAAGCAGAGGGCTGCCATGCTCCAAAGTCTCTTGTCACTGACTTAGGAAAGGCTCCAGGCAGTCTTGCAGTATGTATGTCTTGGTTAATGACCCATCTGGACTGTGTTGTTAACTAAAATGCAGGTCAGGTCTGTTGAAACTTTTGGAATTTTGTCCTCTTGTACCTCATAGCATCTGATAGGAATAGGCCTTCCACCCTTGCTGAGAGCCCAGCTGACCCTCTAGGATCACAGTTAGCTCATTTGCTTTCAGAAACATGTCGTGTCCAACTCTATTTGTGGAGAAGCCCAGTTCTGGCTCGCCCAGTTCTGGCTCTCCCTGTACTCAGAGACCTTCACAAGCTGCAGTTCATTGTTTATGATAGTGTCTTACTGGACTTGAGCCCCTGACAGCTGCTGCTTCTTGAGAAATGGGAACAGCTAAGACACAAGCAATAGGAGTTTCTGAGCATTAGTAATGGTACTCAGCCTTTTCCTCAAAAGCCTAGATAGTGAAATTTCCTTTTCCTCAGACACCTGAGAACTGGGCCAGTCCCACTGGTCACCAGGTAGTGAATTCTTTCCAGAATTCTTGCCATGAACAAAGACTTGCAAAACAAAGACTCTACTCCACTTATTAGACATTAAAAAATTAGACAAAAATTCAAGTGCCACCCGTATCAGCAATGGCAGAAGGACCCCAGTCACCTCATGTAAATTTCAGGAGGCTTCTGACTCACTGTGCTGGTTTTGGCTGGGATAAAGTTAATTTCCTTACCGTAGCTAGTATGGGATTGCTTTGAATTTGTGCTGAAAATGATAATACAGACTTCTTTTTGTTATTGCAGAGCAGTGCTTGTACTGCATCATGGCTTTTTCTGTTTTCCATATTACCTCACCAGCAAGAAGGCTGTGGGTGCACAAGAGTGTGGGAGGAGGCACAGCTGGGACAGGTGACCCCCACTGATCAAAGGGCCATCCCCACGTCATCTGGCACCATGCTCAGCATATAAAGCTGGAGGAAGAAGGAGGAAGAGGGGTTGTTCAGAGCTCTGGAATTTGTCTTCCCCAGTAACTGTTGTATGTGATGGAGCTCTGATGCACACTTGCCTGCCCATGAGAAGAAGTGAATGGTTTTGTTTTGTTTGTGTGAGTGATGACAGTTTTGCCTCTTAAACTGCCATTCTCTAAACCTATGAATTTTCTCACTTTTTCCTTTAAATTCTCTCCCCCACCTCCTCAGTGGTAGAATGAGCAACTGGCTGTGTGGTGTTTAGTTGCTGGCTTGGGTTAAACCATGGCATTCAGTTTAAGGCAAACTTCCTGTGGGAAAGGAGGCAATGGACGGAGAGTTACCCAGAGCAGAAAAGTTGCTTTATGTTCCTTAAGCATAGAGCTCAAGTAACACTCACGAGCAGAGGAGCTAAGATCAACAGTAACACTACTAAAATGATTTTTAAAGTCACACATCTACTGGGTGTAACAAGCCTAAAGAGATCTGTGTCTGCCACTAAGCACAGATTACTGAGCTACGAGATCAGGTTGCTTTTTGTCATGTTCAGGCTCACAATCACCTTCTAAATGATGAAGGAAATCAGCTCTATAGACCAAGGATGCTGGCAGTTGTGTCAGTTTTCATCCTGTTTTCTCCAGAATGAGAGAGATTTAAAAGAGGTCATAAAGTGTTCTGGAAAACAGCAAAAATCTCTCCAGAACATAGCTATAACTTCTTTAATATTCAGGACCAACAAGGTGAAAAGTCCATCCACTGGTTTCAGGTGGCCTTCCTGAATAAAAGGAGACCTAAACACTTACTTCTTCACAGGCCTCTGCTTAATCTCATTCTTAAACTTCAGAGTTAGATATCCTCTTCAGAATCTGACAGAATTTGATTCTAGATGAGTAATACTTTAAAAGAGAAAAGAAAAAGAGAGACACAGCAAAAAGACATAGGAAAACCAGTAACAACAGTGAAAAGAATAAATCTCCTCACCATTTGTGGTGCACATTTTGTGGACGTATTTGGTGTGGATGTATTTGGTGTGGATGTATTTTCATGGGACGGTCCATGTTGCTTTTGAACAGTCAGGGACATCTCCTATGCAGGACAGCCCTGCTCACTAGTTCATAGTGTGGACAAAAATGATTTATTGACATGCCCACAGTGTTTGACTTTGCAATACTTGTTGGCAGGAAGCATCTAACTTTTTACACTGGGAATGCAGTTTTCCTCTTATGTCTTTATTTTCCTGTTTGAGTTGGTGGGGGGACTTGATATTAAGGTGATGGCTTTATGAAATTCAACATTAATCATGATTTCACTAAATCATAAATGTAGCCACTTTAAAAAATAACAAAATATCAATCTGAAGAGAAAAACACCCTTCTATTATTTGTGTGCATTCATGCAGAGCTCCTGATTGGACACATCTGCTTTCTGCAAAATGTGATATTGTCCATGATGATTGCTTTGCCATCACACTTCAGAAAAGTCCTCTCCTGTTGCCCACTGGGTACCATTTGGGAGGTCATGAAGACCTTTTCCATTTCTCTGCTGCTTTAAGGGGGTTTCATGTTGTCAGACATCCTTCTGTGCTACTTGTACAGTTAAAAGGTGGATGTGACTGTTTTTACTCAGCTTTTTCCTTTACTTCTCCTATACTAGCTTCAGGGTGCTACTGTTGGGATCTTTAATATTGAAGTTCTGCCCTCATCACCACAAGTATTTCCTCTGTTCATGGTTTACCTGCATTCTGCTGGTGGCTGAGACGGTGTTATTATTCTTTCCTCCCTTATATTTTCTTTTTAAACCAGTAATTTAGCTCTCTGTTTTTTTTCACTCATGTCTAATATAATGATACTGGGGAAATAATTTTACTACTGTGTAAGCTTCAGACTCAGCTTTCACAGTAGCAATGTGTATGTGTGTGAATCCTGTATTTTTGTATTTGAATTTGGCTACTGAAAAATAACTTTATGCTTCAAAGAAATCTAGACTTTATTATCATTTTTGGCTTTGAGTACTATAGTTTAAATAATCCTTGGGCAACAGAGAGTTTAGTTTTGAATGCACTGAAGTTTCAAGACACTACAGGAACACTGTCCTGGTGTTTACATTTTAAAAAGATGTTGAAGCACTCAGGAGCCATTGTGGAAGAACTGCATGAAATGTGAAGTCTTGCCCATCATCTTGTAGAGTGAAGGTTGGGGTAGGTGTCCTGGCTGTTCTAGCTTACCAAAGAGGCTGCTGGAGCAAAAGCACTCACACAGTAAACATAATCTTGGCCATAAAAGGCCTTTCTGTTCTGCTGGTCCAAGATCATGAGGTTCAACTGTTTGACAAAACCTACTCTGATAATTTTCCCAACTCCTAACTAGTAGAATAATAAGGCCTTTTTACCAGGATTTGGTGACAAAATCCCTGACTTTGAAAAAATTCCATGGGATATTTGAGTAAAAATGTTCTCATTTAGTCATAGATATTTGCCTTGTGCTAAGAATGAATTCCAGGGATCCCTATGGCTCATAGTGTATTAGAGATGTATTAGCGCTGGCTCAGAACTGACCCCTCTGACCTTTAAGTATGAACATTTGTATTTGCTACCTGGTGGACTTCAGGTGCCAGAATGCAAATTATCAGCACTCTTTGGCTATTTTGCTTTCAGATAATCATGAAAAAACTCAAATAGTATGAGAAAGAGAGTTTTGCACCAGGTATAGCTAGAAAGCTCTTCAATGCTACAGTTGCAGCCACCAGGTAAATGGCTTGCCTAGGAGAGTTGCTGACTTTGTGGTAAATGCAGCTGCGAGGACAGTGGTGAGGCTGTGCAACAGTACAGGCTCTTGTTTGCTGCATGGTGTGGCCCCACAGCCCACACTGCTGATGGCAGGTGCTGGCTCTCCTGGGCTGCTTGAAAAATCTGTGTCCAGCTGCACATAATCCTCTATGTCTCTATTTCTAGCAGCACCCACCCACCACATCACCAGGGTGCAGCTATACTAAGGCAGTGATGATAGCAGAAGGTCAGATCCTCACCCTTCTCCCCAGCACCTTTTCTCCTGTGCTGTGGCAGCATGAAAATCACCCATGCTCTCTTAGGTCTCCTTTTGGCCACTGTCCTTTCTCCCTCTAGCACTCACTTCACAGAAAATGGGGGCTGCTAAGGACATCTTCAGACTAGGTTTCCAAGGGCACCTTGTAACAGCTGGGAAAAGAGTTGAAAAATCAGGAGTCTGAGGAAATGTATGTGTGACTGTCTTGCTTTTTCTTTCCTCTTTCCTTGCTCTCTCTCTCCACCATCAGGCTATGCCTACTATGGAATCAGGCCAGTAGCTGCTCCTAACAGCCTCACTTTGCATTTTTCACTATTGTCACTGTATCAGCCAATCATGTAAAAAAATGACATATTGACTTGGCAGGTGCTTCTGTTTTGAACATGATTAAATAACTTTTTATTGTCATCTTCAAAGCATTTTTACGGTCATTTACTGAGTGAAAAGGGCTCTGATTTTGTGAGTATCTGCCAGAATATGTTTGATCCTGTCATCATTTCTTCAGAAAATCACGCGCCTGTAGCTAGAGCACAAGATATGGTAAGTGCATGAATTGTCCATTGCACTCTGCACTTACAACACTGCCTTCATTGTCAATGATAACAACAGCAGGGGAGAGATCTTGGGAGTTAAACTACCTGCTGTTTTCTCCTTGATGTTTGAGCTCTTGGATGTTGCATGAATCCCAGAGATGCAAGGAGTCACTTCTTTGTTGATGCCCTGTTTTATAATGGGTTGTTTAAACATGGTACGCTGTTGTAATTAGATCTGATGAGAAAGGATTTCTATTTCACAGGAGATGCTGGGTATTTATTGTGCATCAGCATAGCAGAATTACAGCACTGCTGGGGACCTGGGCCATGCTTTGCTGCACCTCTTGGAGGTGCTCTGTGGACTTCCCTTGGACACCCAATTTTGACTTCCCATCGAGCTCCCACATACTGAACAGTATTCACATGTACCCCTCAAAATTCCCAATTCCACTGAATCAGCACTTTGCTGCAAAACAACAGTTAGAGCACTCTCTGTCAGCAGGATCTATCTATGCAACAGCCTTCACTGACCTTCATCTGGGCTTACAGTTTCTGTGCACATCAAAATAGAAATACTTCTTGCTAGATGAGTTAGGCTAGTAATATTGTGTGCATGAAGCAAAGAGAGTTACAAGTAGCACATCTTTGTTTAAATTTAGCAGTAACCAGCTGGCCACATTCTGTAGGAAGCAGGAAGGGAGGAATCACAGGGAGGAAGGGATCTGATGAAAAATCAAGCAGAGGCTATAAAAACATTTCTCTAAAATGGCAGCATAATGAAAAAGGGATGCCAAGCAAAGAGCTTACTGATCATCTGTGTATCACTCATAACATATTCCAGCTAGCTCAGCCCCTGGTTTGGAGGGGACATGCAGGTGTTGGGAAGGATCGCTTCCCACGCGTGGTATTTTCTGCAGGATTCTTTTCCACAGACAAAACTTATTTGTACTTCATTAACACCCTTTGAGACAGGCTGTTAAAGCGAAAGGTGAAAAAGGCAGAAAGTTGAAGAAAATTAGTGTCAGCATTCCTGAGAACAACCGAAATGAGGCTGAGAGCAGAGGTTTGACTCCAAAAAAACCCCCCTATGGACTAAGTGTCTCCATCTTTCCCTCATTTTCATGCTCCTTAGTCCCCCGGGACTACTGCTCTTTAACTATTGCTCTGCCATCTGTGTTTCTTTCAATACCGATTGTGCCAGAACCTTCCTTTGACCACCATTACTTTTTCCCTCATAAAATTATTAACAGATAAATGAAGTTCATTTAAAATCAATTCTCATGGAACAATTTGAAAGACAAAAGAGGCAGTTAATAATAACAATGACCTTTGACATTGCAACAAAGCAGCTCCTCACATCAGGAAGGCAAACCCATTTGCTTTCATGACTTCTTTCTTTTGGTTGGAAATGTAAAAGAAAGGAGACTGTAAGAGATATCTAAACTCACGTGAATATCTCTGTGCTGGGTCTGGCTGAGCTGGAGTTAATGTTTCCCACAGCAGCCCTCACAGTGCTGTGCTTAGTGCTAGTACCTGGAAAGGTGTGGATAACACACCAGTGTTTTGGCTACTGCTGGGCAGAGCTGGTACAGCATCAGTGGTGTCTATCATCTTTCTCCCCCACCAAGGGACTGGGAGTGGGCAGATCCTGGGAGGGGGCACAACCAGGCCAGCTGATCAGAATTGACCAAAGGGATATTCCATACCATGTCACATCGGCTCAGACAGAAAAGTGAGGGAAAGGAGGAGGAATGGGAGGATGTTTGTTATGTACAGTGTTTGTCCTCTAGAGCAACCACTACAGGTGCTGAAGCCCTGTTTTTCCAGAAGTGGCTAACATCCCTTATTGATGGGAAATAGAGAATAAACTTTTTTTCTCTTTGCATAAGAGCATGTAAACTGCTTTAGTAAGCTGTCTTATCTCAACCTATGAGTTGTTTTCTGTCTTATTTTCTCTCCCCTGTTCAGCTGGGATGGGGAGTGGTAGAACAGCTTGGTGGGTACCAGGTGTCCAGCCAAGGTCAACCCACTACACTAACGAAGGAATATTTCTGGCTATATTACTGTGTTTGTGTTTATGTGTCTATGCCACATGGTCAAGACCATGGTCAAGACTCAAAATCAGTGAGTCAGATCTCAGAATTTATGAGGCCAACTTAAATAATCATGAGATTTAAAGAAAAAGCCTTCCAGTTTCTGTTTGAAGAATAATTTTGTTGTATTATCTATTTTTCCTTTTCAGAAGAGATCTTTAAACTCAATGAGAACTAAAATGGCTCAATGACAACACTAAAATGTGTTGTCACTTCATCATTTGACCTCAAGGACTGGGACACTGAAAATATTACAGTGGCAGACCTGTGAA
Organism: Rhadina sibilatrix; assembly: GCA_013400275.1. Lineage (NCBI taxonomy): Eukaryota > Metazoa > Chordata > Aves > Passeriformes > Phylloscopidae > Rhadina > Rhadina sibilatrix. The sequence continues at coordinate 10,150 of VWYO01007442.1, forward strand.
AATCATGAGTTGATGAATTCTACATTTTCATAGGCCTGCTATAAAATAATCTGCCCCTCATGTGTTTAGCTGTGGTGGAAAGGTCCCTTCAGCCTTATCCCTACCTTTAAAATCATCATGACCCAGCTATTCAGATGGTGCTCATCACCACAGCAGCAGGAACATCATCCGTCCATCAATCCATCCATCCCCAGCTGAGGGTTTGACCTGATTAATTTAATCATCTGATGTTGATGTATGCATAATATATGTTTTCCCCCTTCAAACGTACACAGCTGTAGTTCACAGCCTTTGACTAATGTGCTATCTTTATTTCTCAGAACAGCCCTTTGTTAGTATCTGCATTCCAATCCTTTGAAACAGTGACTCCCCACCCACATATTTCCCTTCAAAACCCAACTTCAGGGTACTGACCCTCTGGACTGATTGGAACAGCATTCATGAAGCCAAAGGGGTAGCCATGCCACAAATATGGAAATATTCACAGGGCTTTCACCATGCACCTGTCACAGGCCAAAAGCCACATGGCATTCCTGAAGCCCCGTAACACCTAGTCCCCTAGGACACTTGTACATTATAGCAAGTGTTAGACTTCTTACACTAACAGCTAATTCCCTACTGTAAAAAAAAAAAAAATCAAGGTGAGAAAAAAAGTAAATGAAAGAGAGAAAGAAGAGAACATGCACACAGAAAGAGAGAAAGCAAAAGTGCATCGTCATGGGATAACCATGTTCAGCTCTTGGGAGATCTGGAGTCTCTGATGTGACCACTGCAGGGATAGACAACGTGCAGGTGAAATGGCTGAAGTAGCATAAGAAATACAGCCATTGAAAGTGTGATTTTTGTGTGCTCTGTGAGGCAGTGCCATGGTACTAGCATTTTTCAAACACATCCTGTCAACCTGCTCCTCTGCTGCACTGCAGAGAGGGACAGTGTGGAAAGTACATCCACAGCTGACTAACCAGGGTTGGGAAGCCAAGTCTTTAACTCATGAAAGTTGTGGGTGATGGAGAAATTCATCCTGGCCGGTCAGGCTATGGCGCCTACCATGCTTGTTAGATCACAGGACTGTCCAAAACAGGTTTCCTCCTACCTTTCTGGTCACCCTTCTGGACCCCTTTGCTATTTGATCTGACTTTGTGAAGCCAGAGCAGCATATATAGAGCAGGTCATGTGGAAGAATTATATTGTATTAATTATATTAAATTATATTATATTATATTATCTGAAACATCTTTCTTAACTGTTAAATATTGTACAGAGTAAAAGCAAAGGGTTTTTTCCACCTTGCTAATCAGGAAAGAGGTAGATCTTAGCAAAGAGACAATTATGAAAATCAGGAAGCAATTTAATTGTCTGAAAACAGCTTAATTAGGAAGAATATAATTTTCTTAAATGATAGTAATCATTTTCCTGGGGATTAAAGAATAGCAGATCTTAACTTCAACGAAAATAACTTTTGCTATCAGAAACAAAAGCAACTTAAAAAATAATGAAAGTAAAGAAGTTAATCTTAACATTTTGTTGTTGTTATTGTTTGTATGTGGTTTTTGGTTTGGGTTTTTTTTTTTTTTTTGGTTTTGGGAGAGTTGTTTGGTTGGGTGTTTTGTTTACAGTGTAGATATGGAACTAATCTTTATCTACAGCAGAACAGCTTTTAAGCCTGTCAGCAGGGGAAGGGCTCCACATTGCAGTAGGAGCTTTCTAAATGTATGGTAATAAACCATCAGAACCTTCCCCACTGGCCAAAAGAGAAGAAAAATAGCACAGTAAACAAGTAAATGCATTGAGGGTGCAGTGTTGCTGGACACTACACATTTCAGAAAACTAGCGGTCAACACTGTTAGGGGTATACTTGGAAGCCTAAGTATACAGTCCAAAAGCTCCTGCATTGACCTGTACTTCTAGAGTGATAGGTAGGGCCTGTCTTGTTTAGGGAAACACTTAATCACTTGCTTAACTTTAATGAAAACCTCATGATCTGCGTCATGGTTATCCAGAGGCTATTTCTTAGGAGAAATAAATAACAACTGTTCCATACACAAATATATTTGTCTTTTTATTTGCAAATAAAAGTTCACCCTTCAAACACCAGGACATTCCAGAATTTAGTTAGCCCTTTGGGCTTATTTGCACTGATATAAACTTTAGGCCACTGATCATACTGAATTTCCCCAATGAAATCTCTGCCTCAATGGACAACATGGATGGGATTCCTTAAAAAGACAATTATACAATGTTTTGTATTTTTCCAGCTCTTCACATTATTTTTTCCAAGTCAAAACATACACACATGGCAGAAAATATTTTCTCTCTCCTATGAATATCATGGTAAGACACTGGAACTGGTTACCAGAGAAGTTGTGGATGCCTCAACCCTGGAAATGCTCAAGATTATGTTGGATGGGGCCCTGAGCACCCCAGTCTAGTGGAAGATGTTCCTGTCCATTGGCAGGGAGGCTGGAACTAGAGGATCTTTAAAGCCCTTTCCAACTCACATCATTCTATGATTCAACGGCAAGATAGCTGAGCTCATCTATCAGTTTGTTGAAGCTAGAAGGGCCATCCATTTCCCTTCACATCCCTGGCACCCAAAGCATAGGGAAGAATGTGAGTAAAAAGGACAACCATAAAATACAGTCTGTGTTCCTTTGAAAAATGGCTCCTTAAAAAACGCATTTCCATACTGCCACAGGAAAGAAGTACATCAAGGACTGAAAAATACTGGTCCTACAGAAGGCATAGGGAAAAGACAGCTGGGAAGCAGAGTCTGAAAGAGATCTAGTAAATCTGTTCAGTGGAAACTGACGTACAAATAGATGGTTAAAAAGGCTAGTGTAATCCTTGGGTTTTGAAGAACAATTTGGAAAGCCAGTGGAAGGAAGTGATTTTGCTCCACCTCTGTTTCTCTTGAGATCAGTGCTAGATCACTGTGTCTACTGGCTTTATCCATATCTTCAAAACACCTTGCAGGAGAACATGCAAACAAGCACCACAAACTAATTCAAGAAAGATCAAAATAAAAAGCTAAAATGCTTGAAAAATTATCTCTGCTCATCTTAACAAAAACAAGACTGAAACATCATTTCATTGTATCATAAAGACCTCTTCCCAGAGACACACAGGGTTATTATACTAATAATTATGTGAAGAGACATATGGGATTTTATCCCTGAACCCTTTGCAGTACTAGGATCCTAGTACAGGATCAGCTGTGCTCTAGTCTTCCTAGAGGACGTCCCTCTTCAGTCTAGGCAGAAAGTCAGAACAAAAATGGTAGCTCAAAGCCAGGCAAACCCAATCTTGGAGCAGCTCATGCCATTGGAAATGTGCAAGTAATTAGCTGAGGTAAGGACTCTTCTAATGAAGACTGGAGGCGTCTGTGCAACGTACATTTAAATCACACTCAAGGCTCAAGGCAGAGTGACATGGAATGACTGGTGACATACAGGAGGCTGGGCAACATGATTAATTGATTTCTGATTTGATTCTTGTCAGTGTAAATCAGTGCAAAAGCAATACTACTGATAGGTCTGGGCTGAACACTGTGTCTCTGAGTCCAGTTTTGCAGACTAGATCTTCGCACCAGGAAGCAGGATGGTTTTGTGAAGAACTGCAGAAAAGAGGATCTAACCCCACTTTCCAAGGTAAATTCTAACTCAAGCATTGCATCTTAAATCTTAACCTTCCCACTCAACCATTGTGATTGGAGAAGCTGTTGTTTTGGCTTGTATTTCTTCTTGTTAAGAAGGTTCTTTTTTCAGGCTGAGTAGCACCTTTTACCAGCAGTGCTCAGGCTGAGACTAAAAGTCCTACTTGTAGAGTAAGTCACTACTTAATGCAAGAATGGCTGTGGCAGAATCTGGCTGCAGAGCTGCTCTTGTGTTGAGGAGCACTTTAGTCACCATCAGCCCTTGTTTGTTTTCATCAGAGAATCACTTACAGAGTCAAGAAGTTCTTCATGCAGGCATGCAAGATCTAAGAAAATATATTATGTAAAATGTGTCTTAAATTATGTTTAAAGTAGTTTTTTTAAAGCCACACAGGTTCTTAACTGGTTATGTGAATGCTGAAGTTTAGTTCTTATCCTTCATGCCTTCTTCCTGCCTGGGGTCAGCAGACTGTGCTCAGCAGCACAGAATATGAACAGCTCCTCTGACATCTGCTCAGCCTCACTGAATTCTTTTTCAGATGTCAGTGCAAAAGCAATTTCTTTTTTGTTTGCTGTTCTGGGATTAACATAGTTTTCTTTATTTTTTCTTTTTCTCCCCAGGACATTTCTACTTGTTTAACTCTCTTTCTGAACTAGAACATAGATTTTGTTGTTGTTTTGGATTTCCTTACAGAATATGGATCCCCAAGCACAATCTCTCCTTGCAAAGAGGCTGCCTATGTGGAAGCCAAAGTACAGGTGTGTGAGGGAAGAGTGGTCCAAGTCTGGCTGCCCATGTCTTCAGCACTAGCTAAGAATGTATAATTTCATAAAGCAAACCTCTTTCCAGGGAGCTGATGCAGTTGTATTCTTACCTCACATAGGCTAAAAACCACAGTGGGAACAAATCTGCTTGTGGGATCCATATGGATGAAAAGGCAAAGGATTAGTTGACAGAAAAACCAGACAACCTGAGAGCATCTCCAGAGATGTTAAGTTTCAACAAATAACTGCAGGAGCAAACTCTGGCCCTGTCCACCATGAAGAGACTGGATGTTGGACAGCCAAGGATGGAGGATACTCCTCCTGCAAGAGCATTTGTGTTGGCACTTCCAGACCTGCAAGGTCCCACAACCTGGGGAAAAGACAGCTGTTTTAGTAGAGGTTGAACTGTGCACTCAGACAATGCAATTCCCACTAAATCATGGCATTTTTCAGTCTATAATCCTAGTGAGAACAGCAAATTGCTGGTAATCTGCAGAGAGGCGAGTAGGAACATATTCTGTGAGTATGGAAGCAATACACTGAGATAAGTGTGAGGGTGAAATGGCCATAGCTACAGAGAAATAATAGAAACTAATAATAGAAAGGGAAATTTGATGGACAACAAGTTAGACTTCAACTAACAGTATGCCCTTGCAGTCAAGAGGAAGAATGGTATCCTGGGGTGCATGAAGAGGAGCATGGCCTGCAGGTTGTTGGAGGTGATCCTCCCTGTTTGCTCCGCCCTTGTTGAGAGGAAAGGGTTAAAACCGGAAGATATGGCAAAGTGGAGGGAATTGTTCTATGCAAAGTGACCTTGACACTGGGAACGCCAAAAATGTTGGTGTGGGAAAACTTCATTTATTTTGCCTGGTGTGTTCACCCTCTGCCTGTTTTAAGTAAAATTCCTGTGTAGAGATAACACACTCTCACAGACAGGTTGAGCCTCCTGCTGGGAGAGAGATCATAAAAGCACAGCCTTGTGATGAACTGCACATGGTAAAGCCCTTTGATATATTCCCGCTGCTGCCGCCCACTAGGATGAACTAAGCTTAATGGAGCCTGTGTCCCCATGAGTCCCTTTTCTCTGGGATGAGCCAAGCCTAACAGAACCTGTGCTCCTGTGTGTCTCTTTTCACTGGGAAGAACGAAGCATAACAGAACATGTGTCCCCGTGTGTCGCTTCACTAGGATGAGCTAAACCTACCAGAGCCTGTGTCCCTTGTGTATTTTTGCTACCTCAGGGAGGTAATGAAATAAATCTACTCTTTGCATTTCAGCCATGGTTTGGTGGTTGCCCTGGTTACCTGTATGTCTGTATTCACACAGCCCTAGTAAGGCCATCTCTGGGGTATTAGATTCGACGCTGTCTTCACAGTTGGAAAAAGACAAGGACCTACTGGAAAGGGTCCATCAGAGGCCACAGGGATGAAAAGGGATCTGTAGCTTCTATTTTATGAGGAAAGACTGCAGGAGCTGAGCCTGTTTATTCTGGAGAGAAGACTGAGGGGAGATCTCATCAATGCATATAAATATCTCAAAGGCAGGTGCCAAGAGAATGATGCCAGATTCTTTTCTTNAATCCATTGAAATGGATTTCCAGCCTAGCACAGGATATTGCTCAAACTACCCAGACCAAACATTTCTCTAGTTTGTGACCCTAAGTNATGCCAGATTCTTTTCTTGTACCCAGCAATAGGACGAGGAATACTGACCATAATCTAAACCACAAGAAGTTCCTCCTCAACATAAGGAACAACTTCTTTACATTGAAGGTGGTAGAGCACTGGAAGGTCATGGAGTCTCTNAAATCATCAAGCCAGTGTACCACCTCAGGACAAGTACCAGTTACTGTCAGTGGTCACAAGTATTTGTAAGAGGACCAGGAAATCCAAGCTAATAAACATATCTCTGCTCCTAAATGGAAAATTGAATATGAGCCTATACACAGTTCTGAGATTTTGGTATGATGAGGTAAGAATCAGCAGAACCTCAGGAAATCTAGTTACTGTGGAGCCACTGAGCATAGCACAACACAGCTGGGCCACTAGAAGTGGAAAAAGAAACCATCAGCATGTCATGAACTACAATACAGGTTGTACAAGTCTGAATAAATGATAGGGCTGTCCTTCAAACAAAAAAAATNAATCTGCAATAGGTGACCCTGCTTTTGTAGGCAGGTTGGACTAACTGATCTGCAGAGGTCTCTTCTAACCCTAACTATTGTGTGATCCTGTGAAATCTCTTTGTGTGGGCATGAGTAATGTGTGAGGACACTTCTCTTTGCCTCACTGGAGTCAGNAAAAAATGCTTAATAAATTAATCCACACTCCTATGGCCATGCAAGGAAGCATGAAAGAGAGATTTTGCCTAGGAAGTCTCAGCAGTTTCTCTTTCAGGTATAAGAAGAAATTTTATAAAGTGGATACAGACTTATTTGAAGTCTGTGGAGGCAGGAGCATGGCTGAGTGAAACTAGAGGATAGGTAGATGGTCTCTTATGAACCATTACCATGGAATAGGATTAAGTATGCTAAGATTGAAATGAGAAGCCTAATCATTTGAAGCCAACAGCTTTAAAATCTCACAAAACTCCAGTGTGATGCTGGGAAGAGGCGAGGACAAACTGACTTTTAATTTTAGGTGGTCACAGCAGATGGTCAACTCACTTCACAGAAAAATTAAAATTAATTGTAATCAAATGAGAATTGTCCACAATATCTGCCTTTAAATACTGGTGAGCAGGATGAGGGCAGTGACAGCCAAACCTCCTACAGCCAAGTGAAAACCCAGATGAAGGACCAAATCTCAAAACATCGCAGGTCAGTGATTTGTGAGCTGCTGCACCAAGATCCTCTTTCAAAAAAAACCCCAAAACTCTGCTGCTACATGACCTGGCTTCTTAAAAACAGAAATTCAAGCAGCAAAGTAGATATGGATCCAGTTATCAAAGCAAAAAGTACAATGATGACCTGGTGAGGCAGCCTCAGTTCTGAGCCTTCTTGCTTAACTCAATCTGGCCAGCCAAGATTATGCTGCCATTTTAGAATTAAAATGAATGAAGAGAAGTCAGTGGCAGGAATCAGCAAGGAACAATGAAGGGAGTAAGATTGTCCATTATAGAGATGATTAGGGACCTATATACCTGGGCTTTTAGCCTTTTGCAGAAGGCTACTCTCCTTGCTTAGCAAGTGTTGGCATCACTGAAAAAGCCTGTGGGTTTCCTATCCCACCTAACTGCCAGCCTGGGTTAATAATTTTCTTTCTCTTCTCTGAAACTTTGATTTCCTTCTTTTTACTTTTATTTTCCATGTGAAAAATGTGTTGAGTTTGCTACTGTGTGTTCTATTTTAAATAGATGCAGCTTTTTTATTTCTAAAAACATTGAATGAGAATTTATGTTTGATGTACAAATACATATGTTCAGGACATCTAAATAGGTAAGTTTCTCATAATTTGCATACAGTACCACCTGAAATCAAGGGGAAAGTTTCCCTGATTTAGCTGTAGTTCCTCATGTAAAAAGTTGAATATTCTCTTCATGGAAGGTAAATACCACAACCAGAAAGCAGAGATTCAATGTTCATTTTTAAAGATACTTCCAAGAACAGGAAGGAAAATTACACCCAAAATGCTAAATTGTGAGCTCTAGACATGGATTAGTATGTTCTACTGCAGTACGGAGGAAGATATGAGGTGTTTTTTTCCTGCGACTTAAAGAAAGGTTTGTATTATGCAAAACTCACTCGCTATCTGCCTAATCCCCTAGAGGGCAGTATGACCTAAAAATAAATTAAACTGAGCTAGGCAATTAGGATTTTCCAAAGGCTCGTTATGTTAAATAGGATTACATTTCCTCCTTCCTCTGGCAAATTTCCACAAACGTACAAGAAATAGGGAGATATTTAGTTTCTAAATTATATGAGAAAACCAATAGGATAAGATTGGCAACATAATCCTCTATTAATTTCTTTAGCTCATATAATACATAGATTTAATTTTGCAAACTGTCAAAGCCAAGTGTGCTGTCTTGCTTAAGTGACTTAAGCATCCTGTCAGGTTGTTTCCTAAGAAGGGTTTTGATTTTGGATGGTCTCTTTTACCTGTGCTAGCCTTAAGATTTTGCCCGTCTCTACCATTGATCCAAAGGCTTGATCCAGAGGTATCCAAGCTCAAGGGAGGTAGGGAGCAGTGGCTAATTAATCAGGCATTTCTGAGATTTGGTGCTCTAAGGTAGTCCAAATGTTCATCACATTACTGCAGTCACCCAGTCCTCCAGGCTCCTTTTGTTGTCTGAATGAGGGAGGGATGTGTGTCTTTATCAAAATGAGGAAGTCCATATCCTGTAAGCATTGCTTTTTATTACATAGTGTATGAGAATCACAAAACACCATTGTTTTCCAAGCATGAGCATCGTGTTTGACATTAACAGAAATAATGAAGAGCAAGTTTAATCACATAATGACTGTTTGTCACTGTTTTTATTCACTTCCCGTCCAGAGCTCCACTTTCTGGTTAACCAAGATTCTATTTCCTTCATTTTCTGAGCAGGGAGAATACACCCACACTCTGACAAGAGCATATCTGGTACCCACAACTTTGGTACACACAGCTCAGCTATAATTTAATTTAACAATTGTAGAATGATAGAACACGTTGAGTTGGAAGGGACCCATCAGGATCATTGAGTCTAATTCCTGTCCCTACAAAAGACACTCCAAGAATCACAGCATGTGCCAGAGAGTGTTGTCCAAAAGCTTCTTGAACTCAGACAGGCTTGGTGCTGAGACCACTTTCCTGGGGAGCCTGTGCCAGTTCCCAATCACTCTTTGGGTAAAAAAAACCTTTTCCTGATGCCTAACTTAAACCTTCCCTGACTCAGCTGCATGGCCTCCTGAGAATATTTAAGACTGCAACAAGGTCCCCCTTCAGTCAACTCTCCTCCAGGCTGAACAGACTAAATGACCTCAGCCACTCCCCATGCAGTTTCCCCTCCAGACCCTTCAACATCTTTGTGGCCCTTCTTTGGAAGCTCTCTAACAGCCTAATACCTTTCATATATTGTGGCACCCAAAACTCCCCCCAGCACTCAAGGTAAGGCTGCCCCAGAGCAGAGCAGGACAATCCCCTCCCTTCCCAGGCAATGCTGTGCCTGATGCACCCCAGGACACAGGTGGCCCTTCTGTCTGCTGGGGCACTGTTGACTCAGATTCACCTTTTCATCAACCAGGACCTGCAGATCCCTTTCTGCAGTGCTGCTCTCCAGCCTCTCATTCCTCAGTCTATAACAAAAATCCAGATTGTCCCATCCCAAGTGCAGATATCAGCACTCACCTTGATAAACTTCATTTGGTTGGTGTTTGCCCAGCCCTCTAACTTGTTGAGGTCCCTCTGCAAGGTCTCTCAGCCCTTGAGGAAGTCAACAGTTCCTCCCAATTTAGTGTTATTGGTAAATGTATTATTTCTTTGAGTCCCTCATCTAAGTAATTTATGAAGATATTGAAGAGCACAGGGCTGAGGATGGAGCCCTATGGAGCCCCATTAGTGACAGATCCCCAGCCTGATGTCACCCCATTCACTGTCACCCTCTGTGCCTGACCTGTGAGCCAGTTGCTCACCCATCCCATGATGTGTTTATCCAGCTGTGAGCGGAACATTTTGTCCTGAAGGATCCTGTGAGAGACAGAATGGAGTGCTTTACTGAAATCCAAAAATATTGCATCTATCGACTTTCCTAGACCAACTAGGTGGGTTACCCTTTCACAGAAGGAAATCAAGTGCAATAAGCAGGAAAATGGAGGCAAAAAAAAATCCAAAAGGACATATGTGTTGTAAATAGCCCCTAAAAACACCATCCTCCTGCCAAAAGTTACAACCTCTCAGTTCACATCGACTCTATGATGTCCTTTTGTCAGTATTTTGGCTGAGAATGGGTTTTCAAGATTTGAAGGCTTTCTTCTGGAGATGACACCTCTATTTGGCTGTTTCAAAAAGTTGCAGGAAGTGTAGCCAGAGGACTAGTAACAGTCATGACTTTTTAAGCAGCAGGCTCCATTCAGTTAACGGCTCCACAGGAACTTTTCCAGCCAGCTGAAAAACCAGCTGGAGAAGGAAGAATAATTGTCCAGGATGTTTTGTTTGAAGTTAAATTGGTGGAAAAGAAGGTAAGGAAGCCTTCTAACAAAAAGGTGCTATCTAGGTGTGCACATTTTTATGCTGGTGTCATTGCAGAAAGCATTTTTTATTTACACTGGTTCCAGACATGCTTAAAGACATGAGATATAGAGATTGAAATATAGAGATTCTTTGTATGAGGAAGAACAAAATAAATATGTGTGGGCAAATGAATAAAAACCCCCAGGGTTTGGTTGTAATTACCAAGAACAAGATTGATTATCTCAGTATATTTGGAACTGCTTCATGCGGTCCTCTAATTCCAACAGCAAAATATGGTTTCAGTCCTTTTATACTGTATACAGAAACACTCTAATATAATAGCTACAAGGTTTCTGGAATATCCTTTGCATGTGAAAAAGCATTTCTGAAGAAGTAGCTGATATAAAAAATTACTTACATTGCTAAGTGTGACTGTTGGATTTGATGACACGTTTTAGGTTAACTAGTTTACATTTCTTTTGAAGTGAATTTCCTAGCGACAATGTTTGCACTATTCACCTGCCTCATCAAGGCCTGTTTAGAATACAGTGCTTAATACAGTTTTTAACCCATTATAAAGCCATGCACAGATAATTTAAAATGATCATAACAACTAACAAACACGTAATCAAGGAGCTCTTAAAATGTATTAAAATTCAGGTCTCTCGCTATTAGCAAAACCGCTTCATTAACATATTAAGACAATGTTCATTTGATAATTAGCTTCTGTTTCCTTTGCGTCCTGGCAGTTAAATCCTTCCTATGAAGCCAGAGGGGAAAAGTTTATATTTCTACAAGGTGTCTTTGACGAAGTTTATGTTGCATCCTTACAATTTTTAATCAACTTCCATATTTCCTTCTTGTACTCTGTTTTGGAAATGCTGCAGATTAAAGCCCACTTCATGGTGAATGTGGAACTTGATGGGCTCATTTTCTCCTTTGGACTCATGCTACTCTAGTAACAGAGGCATCAAGGGAATTTGGGTAAGAGCATTTCTTATGTATTCCCTCTGTGGTGCACTTGTGCTCCATGTAGAGCTCAGAACCTGGTAGAGGAGAAAAAAATAACATGTCAAAGCCCACAGACAGGGTAGTATCGCTGTTCTCCATCCTTCTCCTAATCACCACTTACTCATTCCAAACATTTTCTTTCAAGAGAAAAAAAAAAGAAAAAAAAAAAAAAAAAAAGAAAAGAAAAGAAAAGAAAAACCATGTTATTCAAGCTAAAGAATGAGGCATTTGATTCCAGATTTTTTTCTGACTTAAGATGTCAACCATATCTGCTGAGACACCTCTGATCTGCACATGCAATGTTGCATATGTTGCCGCTGCAGCAACAGCCAAAAGAAGTAGCTTATCCATAGTGAAGGAAGAGAGCACAATTTATTTACGTGAGAGTGCTCCAGCTCATGTCTTGGATGCATCCCTCACCCACCATCACATCACCAGCCATTTCCATCCTCTCTCACAGATTTGCAATATATAGATAGCCTGGCATTACTGAGTATACAAACTAGATCAGGCAGTTAAATCTCTCCTATGTATTTAATTTGAATATGTTCTTAAGCCTAAATATTAATCAAATGCATGTTCCACTCTTTAAAATAAGTTACTGGGTGCTTCAGGTATAAACAGTAGGTTGGCAGAACTGTTAAGCAGGATCTTGCAAGGTGGCGTGGCTGGGTTCTAAACAGAAATGGAGTAAGTGTAGATGAACATTAAGTGATGCACATTAAACAATCTTATTGTAACTTCACATATAATATTATGGGTTCAGAGGTGACTACTCAGGAATAAAAGTTTAAAACAGATGGTTATAAAAGGAAAATGCCATCTCAGTGCTTAGTAATGGAAATGATGTTAAAAATGCCAACGAAAGGACAAGAGAACAAGCAGGAAAGTGTATAAAATCATCTGTATCCTGAACAGAATGTACAGTTCGGGTTGTCCTTCTCTAAAAGGACATAGAGAAGGTCAGAATAGGCATGATTTTTTTATTCCCTACTCAGTCTGAAAAGAAATAACTGAGAGACAATATACTGGAGGTGTATAAAGCCCTGAGTGCCAAGGAGAGGACAAATAGAAAGTGATGATTATCCCCCCCAACCCAGTATAAGAGCAAGGGAGCATTCCATGACTTTGGCAGGTATGAGATTATAAACAAACAAAAAAAGGAGGTGGTTCTCCACAGAATGCCATTAAAGAAAAGAACTTCTTATCAAAAATGTGTACTAAAACTCTACATGAATTCTAGAAAAGACTAGAAAAGTTCAAGTCTCAGAAACTCAAAAAATATTGAATACCCTATCTAGCTCAGGAGACTTCTGAGCTACAGGTTGCTGGAGATTGGAATGTTATTTTGGAGATGCGTCACTACATGTTTTTTTCCTGCCCCTTTTTTCTCCTTCATATATCTACTGTTGACTATTATAGGATATTGGCTAGATGGACCTTTGATCTGACTTAGCACTGAAGTTCCTGTATTCTCAAAATCTTACATAAAATAGGATTCTGCTCCAGGAAAGCCCTTGCAATAAGAATTTTGTCAGACACCTCCTCAGACAAATGACTGTATCTGTCCAGCTTAACAGAAACTAAATGGGGCCACCAGAGAAAGGAAACTGCACCACCGGCTATTCAATCATTTTCATTTTTCTTTGTTCAGACCACTTTTTGCTACTGTTTCAGATATCTACTGTCGTGATGAAGAGATAGGGTACTGTCACTGATGTGTACTTTTGATCGTATTTTTGTTTCAATTTTTTGCTATTAAATTACATGCACTGAATTTCAGAAAAACCACAGAATTACTTTCATTTCCGCTAGCACAGACACAGACTGAAATGAACAGGAAAAGGGGTTGTATTTTTTCATATATATGGACACAGAACTAAATTTCAAGCAGAGGTGTTAGATGATCACTCTTTACATCTTTTGTACCTTTTAGCTTAGAAAGTACTCATCTCTGCCTTGATATCAAGTGCAGCTGGGGAAGAATATCCTTTTCAACCATCCATTTGTTTCTGAGCTGTGTGGGAACAGCACTCACAGAAGACAACAACCAAGAAAACAGCACAAAAAATACATTTTAAAAAGGAAAACAAAAATCTTGAAGCTTATGGCATGTTCCCTTCCTTTGTTCTGTCACCTCTCTAGAAATCTTAAGTGGATTTTTTTTTTCCTCTTCCACAAGATTTCCCAATGTCTTGCTCTTGGACTGCCACAATTCTTGGGGTATGGAATGCTATGGGCTCCCCTTGTAAAGCCCAGCAGGAACCAGCCTGGTCACCCAACCTGGCCCAGGCCAGAGGGTTAACAGAAGACTCAAATCATCACAGAAAACACTCTTATCACAGTGCCCACGGCAGCCCACTCTCCTCTTTCTCCACATCTTGAGCATTTTTTCTGTTTCTAAAGGAACATGGGCCTTGGACAAGAGAAATTGGGTCAGGTGGCTCCTGGGTGTAGTGGAAGTGAATCTCTACATGGGGGAAAGCACTTTGGGGCAGTATTTTTTTGAGGAAGCTGCAAAAAATCCAGCCAACTTTTCCTCCCATGGAATGCTGTTTGGCCGTGGCATTTGGGAAACCTACTGTTCATATCTTTTTATTTAACCAGCCAGGTCCTGGTTGCCTTCATAGACATGAGGTCATGACATGGAGGTCTGGAACATGGCTATTGCCTTTGTAGACCAATTCAACTACATCAGGGAGCAGCCATCAGCCCTGAGGTACTCACAGTGTGTAATTGATACAGCAAGTTTCAGGTACCTTTCAGTAATATCAACTGGCATTGGGAATGGAGTAGGAGAACAAAGACTTCCCTCCATCTAAAAATGCAACATACTTGACCTTGGCACAAACAGAGCTTTGCCAGATGCTGTGATATATTTAACCTTCAGTTTCAGAGTTCCAAAAACTAAGTCTTGAGGTGTTGAAAGCCCTAAATGTTTTTTAATGGAAAGTGAGAGAAAACAGCAAATCAGCCACAGAGAAGGCTTTGCCGAAAATTGCAGCTGCATAGCTGTGACTGGGTAAAAAAAAAAAAAAAATGTTTTTAAAACAGAAACTGCTGATATGGCTTTTGGTGAAGCCTCTGCAGCAGCTGTGATGGCTTTTAACTTTGATTTTCAGTGAGGAAAACATAATATTTCTCTCATTGTTATTATTATGAATAACACAGGCGGGTTTCAGAATGTGAGGCCAGGTTGAGGAGCAGATGTAAAGTTAGCTGTGCCTTCTACTGGACCAAATAGCAGGGACTGAGCAGCTTGCTGGACCTGATAAGTACAGGGAACATAGAGATTGTCAGTCAGCAGCTCCGTTTAACTTCAACACTTCGTGATGTTGGTGTTGGCTGGCAGCAGTGAGACTCAGGATAAAGTCTCCGAGCAGCTGCCTCCAAGGATGCCGAGGTACCACATGGTGAGAACAAAGCACAGAAGTACAAATCAAATGTGAGAAGATGCCTGGTATCTCAGGGCATGCCCGTCCCTCCCTTGCATGTAAGAACATGTGTCCAGTGCCTCATGTACTCTTCCTCATGTGGCAGAATTGCTCAGCCTCTTGACAGTCCACACAGGAGACGGTGACTCCAGGGCAGAGTATCCCATGAAATCTCTGAAAAAAGGGAGATTATCTCTTCCAAATTGGACTCACTTTTGTGCAAAAAAGGAGACAATGAAGTAGCTGGTTTCAAGCATCATGTCTCTTTACTAATATCTGGTCTTGAGAGAACAGAGGGCTGAGAAATGCTTTTGCCAAAAGCTGCCTGAAGACAAAATATCTTTATGAAAAGTGTTGGTTTTGAGGAATGAACATTTTCAAAAGTAAACAAAAAAATTCTGATTTATGACTAGTTTTTATTATTATTATTATTATTAATTTCTCCATAGGAGGAGGAAAGGATCTTGAAAATCATAGATTGTTCTTATTGATCTCTCAAGATGATCCAGAATTTTCACCCTGGGAACACAAACACTTTCAAAAGGGGACATTTCTATGCTTGAATACATATTCTCTGTCTGAGAGAGCTGGCAGTAATCATTCCTTTCTTTGAACATGTTAAGTTAGCAAGAATTGCAACATGGGTATACTACTGGAAGATATAATTCAGTTTTTCAGAGATGGTAACCTTGAACCCATTCTTATTCCCTGCTAAGATTTATTATACAAGTATGATCTGGGACTCGTTCATGCATGAGCCAAGGATCATTCTCCAGTAACATTTTGTATTTCTTCCACCTCTTTCAAATCCCCTTTGTTACTCTCCATGCAGAATTCCTAGACCTGGAGGCAGATGGTGGGTAGAAGAAAGGGTGTGGCCATGTCAACAGTGTTAATAGCAAAGGGAAAGATTTGCCAGAGATTGGCAAATGCCAAGGACACACATCACCTATTGAAAAGTGGCAAAGGCAGCAAGTCTTCTTTGTCAGTTGTTCTGGGAATAGATGTTAATGCTTCCACTGCAGATCTGCTCTTTATTGGTAGCTTGTTGAGATAAGAGAATAGTTCTGTTGGAGCTGGAGTTCCTGATGAGAGGAAAATTATGTAAGGGGACTAGGTCTCTTTCCTGTTTGGAGGGCTCTGGAGGTAATTTTGTTCATTTCCGTATGTTTTGTCTGTAGGAATGGGAGCAAAGCACCACTGAAGATCAATAGATATTATATGAGACCACTGACAGACCAAAGCTAAGACCCTGTCCCTAACTCAGTGCTGAATTTCTGACACTAAATTAATCATTATGCTGTGTAAAGTGCTGGCATTTATTTTCTTTAGTCAGTATCTCTGTTTAGACCAATTTTTTTTGAGTCATTGCAGTGATCTCACCAGTGTCATGGTTTAACCTGTAGGCAGCTAGGCACCAAGATAAGCTACCAAATACTGCACAGAATATCTGGCCTAATGCTTTACTTTGAACTTTTAAAAACTGCATTCCTTGGAAACACAGGTGAAGGAAAAGAGAAAATATTAAGAAAATATTAAGAAAAAGAAAGTCTCCTTTTTTATCCTTCCTCACTGAAATGGGTAGGAATTGAGCTACAAGGTTTTGGGAGCCTTTGTTTCCAATGCCCTGTGCTACATTTTGAATATGAACCTGAATAAAATTCCACTCATGGCTGCTTTGCCCAGCACACTTGGGAACAATATGAGGCCAGGATAATGGCATCCACCACAGCTTCGTGAACACTGCAGCCCAATGAATGTGTTGTGATCCCCTCCCTTACAAAGGGCTTTAGTTCAGGCCTAATGCAGCCCTAAACAGAGGAAATTATGGAAAAAATCCTTTAAAACTCGTAATCTTATTTAATGATTTCACATAAAGCTGATGATAACACGATAGAACCAAAAAAAAAGAAAAGTAAGACAATGTATTTCTCGTATGGATTATTTTAGCTTGACTATGAAATTCTAAACTTAACAGAAGACAAAGAAATTAGACATATACTTGCATACTAATGTTCATTACCAGACTTTGAGTTTTACAATCCAAGCTAGAGATGACAATGCATACACACACAGAATGACAAAAATGGCAACAGTAACCCCAAACAGCCATTTTTACAGGAAGATCCCTGAGTGAGGTCGGGATTTATTTACTGAAATATAAGAATCATATAATTAAACACAAAAAACAGTGCTTCAGATTTTTCTCTGACAAGAAAGCAACGACCTCTAGATACTGATGTGTATCAAGAAAAAGTATTTAACACTGCAGGAGCATTAGTGTGTTTTCTTTTATTGCAAAGCCTATTTGAATCACTTTGTAAAGCTGATATCATGAGCTAAACATACAGAGAAATAAAGATTCTTTTTTTGAGGAAAATGAAATTTCTCTTCCTTCATAATAATACAAAAGATTTGAAAAACAACATGTTCTGGCCTTAAGTATCAGACTTACATTTTGTCTTTTGTTATCACTTACAATAGCACTGCTGCTTGAATACCCAGCCATATCAAATGTAAGTTATTTGTATATCTCTATCCTCTCAGGAAATCTTGACCTTGAAATAGAATAAATATGTAACATGGGTATTGAGTTTGTGTGTTCATAGCTAACACCACCAGTGCTAAAAACCATAGACATTGAACAAAAACGTGCAGAAGATGAGATTGTGCAGTGCTGTTTGACTCATTGTTGCAAAATGAGAAATTACGGTTTAAATGTTTTGCTGTCTTTGAATGACCCTTCATTTGTAATTGATTCAGCTCAACAGACTGTAATTCTCAAACCATCAAGATACAGAACTTATTTGTCCCATGTTTAAAGTATGCTTCAGTTACTCTACCAAAGTCAAACTGTACAGGATAGGACCTTTTCTGTGTGAGTGCTTTGATAATGTGACACATTAACTTAGGGTCTGAGATGACTGGTTATTTAGACTGAGATTTTTAGAAGCAAATCATATTTAGTGTTTGTTGACCAGCTCTATTAAAGAAAGTGGATTACACATAACCCAAAACCTATAAAGAAGTCCACAATGGGCAAATCAGTGGAAATCCTTTGAATGACTACTTGAAGCAACTTTGAAAATTCCTTGTGAGTGCCCATACTTACAGACCAGTAAGAAAGCATTCCTTGAGATACGTGCATTGATAACCAAGGACATTATCAGCTGCAGTCAAACTGGTAGACCTTGAGGAATGGGATTTTTGCATGAGGACTTCAATGTCTGTGCTTTGGTAAGGCCACAGCATAGACCTCTGATGGTAGGAGAGCGGGGTAAAAAAACTATGGTACATGACATGGGTTCTCCCTTTTGCCAACAGCTCAGTGTGAAGCTGGGTCTGAGCCTTAAAAATACCCAAAACAACAGATATCAACTTTAGACCTATGAAAGGTGACAGAAGCAAGGTTTGGAGTAAGGGACCATGTCACAATAATTTGGACTCCTAAAAGGTATAAAAAGTCTATTAAAATTTGTTGCCTATTGTCACCCACAAAGAGGAAGACAATGCATAGGGAAGAGTCAAGAGCTTTTTCCCTCTTCCCAGTCATACACAATTGATCCTGGGGACATATGCACTGTTTTTCTTGTGAGTAGGTGAGAACATGAGCAAGTGAAGTCTGCAGGACAAGGAGCACAAGGGACAGATGTCAGTTTTCTTTAAAGCAAATAATCACACTTGCTTTCAAAAGATTTTGAATTTTGCTTTGCATATTAATTTTCTTCAAGAACAGTAACACATGAGTTGTAAATTGGCTGTTGGACTGAAATGATAAACACTAATATGACAAACTGGGAAAGATATCTAGACACCAAAGATAGGTCTGATTTTATTTAATATCTGTAGTGTGATTAGAGAAAAAATATTGGAAACACACTGGAGGCATTTGCAGAGGATTCTTCCCTGGGAAATATTTCCATCCTTTGATGGGGACATCATGTTATAAAAATGTATAATATTAAAGGATTAAAGGAGTCTTTATAAATAAAAATAAAACTACAAGACTGATTAGGAGAAAATGAAAGGTGGAAGGAAGGGAGAAAAACCCAGAACAAGGTTACTCAAGGCTCTTCAATTGCCCTCTATTTATGATGCATATTGATGATATAATAACAGTACTCACTGAAACTTGCTGTCCTGCAAATACTTCTTATGCTATGACTAATGAAATATTGTAACTTCTTACTAATGTTATGAACAGCAGGAGAGCCATTTAAACTAGAAAAAAATGCTAATTAGGTACAAACTCAGGGAAGGAATCTTATTTGTTAGTTTTCTGACTTTATTTCAAAGAGTGGGAAAGGAAAGGGCAGGGAGAAGGAGTATGAAATTTTCATAGCAATACACTGTGCTCATGAAAGTAGTTTCAAAAGCTACATTTCTACCAGATGGAAAAAGGAAAAGAAAACAAAGAAAATGAAATATTTTAATAAAGGCATCAATAGGGTGAGAGTCATCTTGAGGAAAGAGGTAGTGATGAGCAAGAAGGAAAGGCCAAGGGGCTAACACTTTACTCTCTGGGCAGTTCCACTGTGAGAAAGAGAATGTCAAAACAGCACTGTGCCCCTCGGCAGTCATGTGTAAGGATGCTGGCCAAAAGAACTAGATTCAACATACCTAACAGGCAATATCATAGATTTTTACTCACAGACAACTACATAAACCACATTTTGCAGTCTCTACAGGGAAGCAAGTCTTTCTACAGTAAGTCAGCTCCTCATAGTGTAGGTATGTACAACAGGGCAAACAAGGACATCTGTAGCACAACCATGGGAGGATGACTATGAAAGGCTAAAAGTGATGGAATAACAAAATGTGGGAATAAAAGCAGCATCTTGCAATAGAAAGAAAAAAAATTAAATTGGAGAAGGGAGAAAAACCCTCATGGAAAACAATGAAAAACTCATCCAAGACAAAATAAAGCCAAAGAGAAAGAATAATCAATCCTCCACTGTTGAAGTTATGCTGCTAGTTGTAAAGCACACAACCAAGCTGGACATCTGGGTGACCATGTTTGTGCTGTCCAATGGAGGGTCTGCTGTGCTGGGCTCTGATTGCCCCTGCTCCAGCCTGCATTTCATCTTCAGTAGAGCCACAGTCTGAAAAGTGGCCAAGGAAGAAGTGAGCTGCTGCCTAACAGGCACAATGGGGTGAAGGCTTTTGGGACTAGTAATCTCATTTAGATTAATACAGGAATCTTAGTCCTTTATTTTAATTAAAAAGATGACAACCCAATTATATTGTCCACCTAGTTCTGCTATTTTGTGCAATTTACGCAGGGATAATACAAAGAAAGCTGATACTGTATTTGCCAGCAAAATCCTTGCTCGTTAAAATTACGTATTTGTAATGGAAATACATTGGAAATGTAGTGGAAATGATAGAGTCCAGGTTTGTTTCCTCTTACTAATGATTTATCTATAAGTCCACAGATAAATTAAGTAGTCACAAGAGACCATCAGAGCTAGAAGAAGCAGTTGTTCAGGAGAGTTTCCTAGTCTGGGCTAGTGAAGAAAAGAGTTGCAAAACTAGGTGATGAGAAGGGGAAATCCCACAAAATTATCAAGGTTCCCAGCTAGCAGGAGGTTGCAAACAATAAATTATTACTCTAAAAATTAACATTGCCTGACAGATCATATGTTGTGTTAGAAAGCACTAAACAATCATAACAATAGGCTTAGCTTTGTTAAAAATAGCTTGTCCCTGACTTTTTGCTTTTGTTCTCAAGTATTCCTAGAGTAACTACTGAAGTCAATACAGTTATATTCCAGGCATCTATCTTTTAGAAACTAACCTTGAAAGAAACATGAATATAGGTTATTTAAACATAAGACTCTTCCATCTTCCTCTCTCATACAATCACTTTGACAGGGATTTTTTCATCCCTGTAGGTGGATACTGGAAATGGATTTTATTTTTTATTCAAACACTCAGGGAAAGCTTCAGCCACACTAAGTTGTCTAAGGCATATTTTCTCCCAGTGGCCCGTGAAAATTCTGTCTTCACAAACAACAGCCAAAAGGAGTACTGTCCCCTAAGTCTCTGGGGAAGCCTCTGTTTGCTACAAGTTGTATTTCATCAGACTGCTGGCTGAGAGGCAGTCATACCATACCCTCTCCTCACCTAGTCCCTTGCCTCCTGGGCAATGTGAGGGGGACAATGAGCTGTTTATGACCAGCTTTCCAGGCTCTCTGAGGAGAGCTGAGTTGGAGTTTAGGTGAATGGACACAAATAGCAGCTACCTCACCTGGAGTCAATCCAAAAGCTGTACATCGGATGTATACATTGGGGACACCCTGTGGAAGAGTGGATGTCAGAGAAACACATATTGCAATGCTCCATTGTCTCAACAGCATGTCTCAGCATCCTAGGATGCCCCTTCCCCTGCACAGATGGCTGGAAAGAAATCTCTATGCTTTCTATTTTCTGGACCATTTAGAGACCCTTTGAGCAACTCATGCACTCATTGAGAAGCCAAAACAAATAATTTCCTCTAAAACAGCTTTTACTCATATATGACACTTTCTCCTTGATTCCTTTTTTCCCTGGTTTCATCAGTTCTGCAGGTTTCTTACAATAAGTGGACGTGCAACTGGATCTGGAATAGAAATATACTTGACAACTATGTGTCCTTCATAGTCATTAAATTGTCTTCTCTTGGACTACTACTTGGTCTCTTCAGTTCTCTGGAAAAAAAAAAAGAGAACACGTACGTATGCAGATGACAAAGGAAGGATGAGGCTTAGGAACAGAAAGTAACAGATGAAGGAAGATACAATCACAGAGAGAAGAAATTTGATTCACTGAGTTGCATTTAAAAGAATGATTATGTCACTGGTCACTACTAGGTCACCACCTGGTCCCTTCCAGGTCTCTACCCTTTCTCAAACCTGTGAGATCAGTAGAAGTTATGTATGCATGTACAGACTGGATGGTTTGAAAGTCCTTGTTAGTTATTCATTCAGATAATGAATCCAAAGAGAGATATTGTTGTATACAAAGAATAATGCTCATCCTAAAAGTTGATGGAAAGCATTTCCTGTGGAAAAAAGAAAACAAGAGAGGATGTTTATTTATGCATCTCTGGAGCTGTTGAATTGAAAACAAAAACAGATTAATTTTATACTGTAATAGTAAATTTAAGCTTGCAGATATTTTATGATGGTTTATATTGTGTCTATGCATTATCTTATCCATAGTACTCCATAATTCTCTGTTTAAAACTGGTTGTACACCACCAAATAAAACGGTTAGATGTATCTCATATGGAGACAGTGGATTTTGGTCTCTTCAATAAGAGACTAAAAAGCTAAAGGCATTCTGATCCCCTGTTGATGACCAAGCATTTTGGAAGAGCATATTTCAAAGTAAGTCAACAATACTGTCAAAAACACTAAAGGAAACAAATATGCATTGAGGGAACAATGGCTAAAAAGAAAAACTACTACTTTTTATCCAATTATTTTTAAGCAGTAGAGAGAGAATGATATGTTTACACAATCCCAAGATCCACATCATATGTCTGATAGATTTTTCTATACTGAGTTCTGGGATACATGACAGTCTCTGGTGCTGTATCTGAGGTGGCTTCACCAGACTCAGGAACATCCCTATAGGAAACAAGGGCTGTTGCCCAGATACAACGAGCAGGATTCCTGCCTGTGGCAATGCCTCAATCTTGTCTCAGCAGTGATGAATATGTAGTCAGCTCATTGTAATGATTACTTGAAGGCTTTCTAATGTAATAACACAATATGGCTCCATCCAACTCTGTACTGCTCAAAAGAGTTCTGCAGTTCTTCTGTATTATAAGGGTGTCTATAAACAGAGCTGAGTAGAATGTACTATCTATAGCTGCTGCCCAAAGTTTGGTTCAAGCTGTTTCCCAGGTACATCCATTTCCACCTCTCTGTCTTCTAATGTAAGAATCTAAGCCATGTTGGGCTTTGCATACAAACCTTCCTAATAGCTAAGGATGAAACCCTTCTCTGACGGGTAACAAACAGGGACACTGATTGGCAAAGGCAGGGCAGACCCCTGAAAAGCAATCATAACATTCCTGATGTTAAATAAGACCCAGTAGGTCCTGCTGTGGTGAGAACACGAGTGATTTCCCATTGTCATCCCAATAAACTATGTACATGAGCATTAGTTATTCATACAAGAGGAGAACATTTGTGTCAACTACTTAGACTGTGTGATGGAGCAGAGTTCTGTCAAATATTTGATGTTCAGGTGTGCAGTGTGAGAGGTCTTTTTTCCACAATTTTCTTCTCCCCAGAAGGAAATAGACTATTAGATTTCACATAGGCTTTTACATACTCAAAATTATTTTAAGAATTCAGATCAATTGTTTGGTTTTTTAAATTTGAGATGATTGCAAACTGAAATTTCTCTCCCACAGAAGAATTTTATACTCTTCCTGAATTCAGACCATTTATCCAAAAAACAAATTTCTGGTGAAATTTTTCAAAAAAAACCCTTAACATTTGAGACTTTCTCTGCTTCTGTATTGAAACAGAGAAAAGAAGACTTTTGGGAGAGGAATCAATTTTTTATAACATCAGATTTTAATCAACAATACAACTGGGCAATGATATCCACTTAAGGCACTGGAGGGCAGACCAAAATGTAGCAATCTACACCCCTAAGAAGTTTAAATTAGATTTGCTCAAGAGAAAAAGATGACATTTCAGAAAAAAAAGTCTACTGAAAATTATATGGTTTAATCCAGCTTTAAACTTGCCTTGCTTAAATATAATATCTATTGATGGGTCTTTATTTAGTTAAATATAGATAACTTTTATTGGGTTTGCATGGTAAGGTTTTGGTAGTAGGGAGCGGGGGGAGGCTACAGAGGGAGCTCCTGTGAGAAGTTGCTAAGAGCTCCAGCTATGTTCAACAGAGCCAGTGCCAGCCAGCTCTGAGGGAGACCCACCACTGGCCAAGGTCAAGCCCATCAGTGACTGTGGTTGCACCTTTGGAATATCATGATTAAGAAGGAAGGAAGGGAAAAAAGTTAAGAAAAGGCAGAAGCAAATTGCAGGCAGCGAACAGAGGATTGAGAATATATGAAAGAAACAACTCTGCAGACACCAAGGTCAGTGAAGAACAGGGGGCAGGAGGTGCTCCAGGCCCTGGAGCTGAGATTCCCTGCAGCCTCTGGTGCAGACCATGGTGAGACAGGATGTGCCCCCACAGCCCATGAGGGTTCATGATGGAACTGACATTCCCCTGCAGCCCCTGGAGCAGCTCCATGCCAGGGCAGGTGGGTGCCCAAAGGAGGCTGTGGCCCCATGGGAAGCACACATTGCAGCAGAATCCTGGCAGGACCTGTGGACAGAGGAGCCCACGCTGGAGCAGGTTAGATGGAAGGACTTGTGACCCAGTTGGGGACAGCTGGAGCAGCTCAGAAAGAACTGCAGCCTGTGGGAAGGACTCACTTTGGAGAAGTCCATGGAGGACTATCTCCTGTGGGATAGACCCCATTCTAGAGCAGGGGAAGGGTGAAGAATCCTTCCCCTGAGAAGGAAGCAGCAGTAGTGATGAACTGACTATAACCTCCATTTCCATCCCTGTGCGCTTCTAGAGGGGAGAAGATAGGGAGCTAGGGAATAAAGTTAAGGCTGTAAAGCAGGAGGGGCAGGGATAAGGTGTTTTTTTTTTAAGATTAGGTTTTACTTCTCATTATCCTACTCTGATTTGTTTGGTAATAAATTCAGTTAATTTCCCCAAGGTGAGTCTGTTTTGCCCATGAAAATAATTGATGAGTGATCCCTTCCTGTCCTTATCTTGACCCAAGAGCCTTTTGTGGTATTTTTTCTCACCCCTGGCTAGATGAGGAGGGGTGTGATGGAGCAGCTTTGGTGCTCCATAAAGTCAGTGTTAGCCCATCACATAACGTAAAAAATAAAATTTACAATGAAAACATAGAAAGGTCAACAAAACCAGGTGAATTAAATCCAACTGGTAATTGAAATTCACCCTAGATATGATGCTTAATTGTAAGTTTGACTATAGGGGCAATAATTCTGATTTTTTAGTAACTGTCACTGCATGTCCATACCTTCTCCTCCGCATTTCTGGGCCACAGATTGCTCTGAGATGCTTGCCCTGATTTGTCTCCAAACTTACTTCAGCAACAGTTTATTCAAGGTCCGTGGTGGTGAAGTACAGAGCCATTTGTCTCCAGCTTCTCTCACAAAGCCCTACCGTGGCTTCAAGTGGTGCTAAGTGTAAACATAAGGCTACCAAGCAACACCAACTTCAGGGAAATAGCCACCCTTGCAAGGTAAAGTGCAACAAGGTGCTACACATGTCAAATTTTCATGATGAGAAAACATCACCATTTCAGAAGATAAACTTTCAAATGACCCTTTATTGAGATAAGAATGGAGAACTACTATGTTTGGCTTGCCACCCCCTTTCTTCCCCCAAAGCACAGTGGATCTTGGATCATGTTTGATTCAGCAAAGTTTACACCCACTGAACAGACTGTGTAATTTATTATGGAGCTTACACATTTATTCATCTACAGAAGACACTTTGAGCTCTGCAGGAAGAGGTATTTTTTGCTTTCTCAATGCATTTCATGTAGATGTGTTTGAGAGCATTTTCTGTGATCTTCTTAATATGTGTGTATAGATGTGCATGTTATGTTCTGCCATGTGATTTCTTTCTCCTTTTATAGTTATTTTATATAAATAGTATTGAATGCTGATCAAAAAGCATCATGCACAAAACCATATTTCTTGTTTTAAAATCAGAGGTAAAAGACACTGCCTTATCAGAAAAGGAAGAAATACAGAAAATGAAGCATGTCCATTTAGAAGAGGGATCAGAACTGAATCTTATCTTCTAAGTAGCCAAGAAAACAAATCATATAAGAATTCAGACCTCTGACCACCTCTGAAGGGGAAAGCTAATGAAAACAGCACCTCACTGGGGACATTACTGCATATCATCACCTAACAGTGACCCTGAGGGAAATGAAACTGAAGAGAAATGGAGCTGGATGCGAGGGAGGTGGAACTGTTCTCATTTCTGAATGCAGCAGAATAGTCTAATTGGATATACAGCACAGCAAAATGAATAAATACCAGAGGAAAAATATTTTCAAGATTTGTAAAGGAATGACATGCAGATTGAGAGTCTGTATTTCTAGCAAAAGTCCTGTATTTCTAGCCATTTTTGATAAATGCAGGATACATAATGACTTAGTCAGATAAAGAAAATTTAGAGAAGCCCAGCAATTGAAGGGGCTGCACATTCAGCAAACTATTATGCCTTGAAAGGAACAGGCCATGGAGAGCTGAGCATCCAAAATCCATTGAAAACTTTCTAGTGGAACCAAAATTTTGCAGATGTACAAACATTTCAGACACCTTTTTTTCTTTTTTCTGAAGTGGTTGGTTGCTTTAATCCATAATTTTCCTGGGCATGAAGATTCTACAGCCTGCATAATACTGCTGGTACTCACACTGCCCTGTGTTACAGGAAAGGTGCTCAGCTGTGAGGCTGGTACCTGTTTGCAATCTGTTGCCCAGCCTCTGCCACCAAAGCCAGCCCTTGCCAGTCCATTGCCAGTGCTGGTCAGCTGAGAAAGGGGCATAGAAGAAAGAAGAAGAAATGCAGTGTGGCTGGGGAAAGATTAGGAAGCTGATGGTTGTCATCCTGGTGCTGGGAGAGCGCTGATGAGTGGCTGAGGAGCAGGAGGTGGAATGAGGCATATGTCTGGTACAAAGTCAGTGCTGGTAGCCACCAACTGCTGTCAGAAGCCCTGGCCACAGCTAATGCCAAGAGCTTCAGCTGCCATCCCTGCCATCAGCAAGGGCTGCTGCAGCAAGCAATACCCAAAGGAAAATCTGTTTGGAAACCCCTGCTTCATGTAATATGTATTTCCATTTGATGTTTCCAGGCTGCATTCAGGACCAAGTATTTTCACTGCAGAAGCACCAAAATTCTATAATGAAAAGCAAGTACTCTTTGATAGGTTTTGCAGTGCAAGCTTTAAATGCTGTAAGTACCAGACTCTTCCCACTGAATTTCAATGCATCCTTATTTCTCGCTCCTGCAGCGTCCCAGGCCACAGGTGGCCAAATGGCAGGGTGGACCCCTGCCTGCAGATGATGGCAGTGTACATGCTCCTGAGGCACCATGGGCAGCCCTGCTTGCAGTCACACGAGGGACTGTGGAACTGTTACTCTACCACAGCAGTTTTCCTCTCAAAACGTTTTTAGCTGCTTTGTAGCCAGTGCAGGCACAGGGACCACTAAAGGGCTTCATCTGTCTGCAGCACTGAGCTGCTCTGACTGTGTGTGTACTTTTAACCAGAAGTTCTGCCTCTCAGTCTCAACAGCAAACTGAGCTAGTTGTGCTACCAGTGACATCAGTGTGGCCAGATAGGCAATGCATGGATTTGTATCCCTTCATCAGTCAGAAGAGATTTCTAGAAGATGATTTGGACCCATCTATTGCCCATATGACCATGGGCTACATCTCTGCCTCTTATAACATGTCATAATAGGTTCTCACCCTAAAATTTCTGATATTAGCAGAGTGTTTTGAGCTCACACAGACAAGATGGGATGGAAGTGCCACTTTTGTTCACCTATGAAGCTTGTGTCTCGCACCTGGACAAATCTGTGATGCTCTCTCTGCTGTCTGGTCCCTTTCCAGGGCATATAGAACCTGAAGCTGGCACCTCTGTGGAATGGCAGTGCTGACACGCTAGTTTTGTGTGTAGGTGGTAAAATGGCTCCCTCCTTAGTCCTGTGCTAAGTGCTTGCTGAATGAGTTTGACTCCACAGACTCAAGGACAGCCAGCTCAGGTTGTTTCCTCCAACATTAATGCGTAAACAAGTTACCCACTTGGTTTTTTTCAGTTAATGTTATTCAGAGAGAGTAAAATGTTGTAGAGCATTCATTCGGGTTCCAGTTGTGGAAATATAATTACCGATGTGGGTAGCAGTCCATCTCATAGCCTTACTTATGCCAGTGAAGGATATTATCTCATTATATCAGCTTAGCAGTCTTCTTTCCCTGGAATTCAAAATAAGCAAGGCTCATAAAGGAATGATAAAACAACAAATTATAAGGGACATTATTTTAAAAACTGAATAGTAGTCAAAATCCATTAATGGATTATTTTACATGATTAAAATACTTTCCATAAAGTATCTAGGCTTTTTCAGCCTTCTACATGGAAAATGTAACTTGAACCTAATTCCATGGTCAGCTATTTTTTGAATAAGTATAACATGTGCTTTCATTTATGACAGGGCAAAGATGAGGGAAATTTTTAACTTCATTATGTCTATCATCCAAAGTAATTTAGAAGATAGTCCTGCTATATGGAGACTCTTCCGTACTACAATGCTAATAATGACTAATGTCTGGGGAAACAGAAAACAGAGCTGCTAGCAAGGACTTGTTTTAGCATATGTTTTATGATTTCTATTTTAATAGAAAGTGCTGTTCTAATTCAAAGACAAAATACTTCTGCACCTTCAGAAATTTGTTGGGTGCATTTTTTAGGATACAATACAAAGAAGCTTTGGTTTTGCTTCCCAGCTCCTGGTCCTTCAACCCAACTGAACCTCAAGCTGAACTACTTTCTTTCCTTCTTGCTGATCAACTCCAGGAAGAAAGGTTCTGCAAGGCTGAGCCCATCTTTTGTTAAATCTGGGAAACCTTTCAATAAACACTGGGTTGCAAGTGGAACTGTGCTACCCATCCCTTAGAAGTATGGGAGCCAAAGAATCCTGCCAATGGTAACCAAAGAGAGGTTGCTGCTGGAACACAACAGAGGAAGACATGAACATCAGCTGGTTACAGTAAGAGCCAGCTCACTTAGGAGCAGTTCTGTTCTTCACATGGCTGCAAGGGTGAGAGATCTCTTTCCAATCTTGTAATTTCTTTTCTGGGTTACTGATTCTTCTTGGGACAAGGAGAAGGTGAAACATGCTGATGAATCCGTTGCTTCAACTTCCTTGGCAAGAAAAAATGCCATATTTTACACTGTGCAATTCATATAAAGAAACTTATTTGGCAGAATGAAAATTACAGTGTTTGAACAAAGATATGGGGTGCATGCAGCTGCAGAAAAACACTGATGCCCATTTGTCCCAGAAGAAATTCAGTGCTACAGATAGTTGTAACTCACTATTTCCCATTTCCATTTCTTGTATAAAATACAGGAATTCTGCTATGTATGGCAATACAGGTGCCACTGGTGCTGAACTGAGCAAGCCACACACACTGCTTTTAGAGCAACCTCTTTGAAAGATGGAGTAGTGCAGAGTAGTCCTGCTGATGGAACCTGATCTAGTTTGAGAAGCCTGACCTATAGACTTAGAGATAATGGGAGCTGTTGTCAGAGTTGTCAAATTCCTAGCACAGGTCTCATGGCTCAAGGAGAGCCTTTCCTAACATGTATGCCATGCTTATATCCATCCCACTGTAAAATAAACTTTTGAAACCCTATTTACAGCAGGAAACGCTTGAAAGACTGGTATTTGAAACTAAACTAGCTGAACTGAATGCTTTCCTGGCAAGAGGAATGCACCTGTTAAATCAGCACTCTGGGCCATATACATACATCAGTAACTGGTTAACAAAACCCAGCCCCAGAAACAATGCTGCAGAGTGTAGAGCTTTGTTAATGGGTTTGGTAGCAGGACCAATAAAGTTCATTGTTGAGTTTAGCTACAAATGGCTTCCTTTGTGCTGCAGCTTTTTACATCAGCTTTTAACTAGACCTACCAGTTGTACTAGCCAGACTGAGGGCATGATCTTCCCAGAGACACTGGTTCCCATGAAATGAAAAATGGGTTTCTGAAACATCCCTAGGTTTGCCCTTGGGCTTCTGAAATGGACCTCTTTGCTTGGGAGATTTCCATGTCCTCTCTTCCAGGAAAGGAATAGAAGAAAATCAAGGCAGAGTGAACATTGGTTGGGGTTTGGCTTTTTCGTTTGTGTTTTTAAAGACTTGTGAAATGTTGATTTTTTTGAGGCTTACACAGCAAATAAACAAACCACCTACCACTTTGAGTGGGCAGTTGGGTCACTCTGGCCCTACCAAGCCAGCTCACTGATTCATGTCAGCTCTATATGGCACTTGCATCTTCATGCTCGGAGAAGAGCGTGGGGCAATTGGATTGCTCCTGCAGAGCAGGGACTGAGAACAGCCCTCATGGGATGGATTCATGGGCTACAAGCCCAGAAGGTAGGAAATAGCAGGGGAAGATGCAGAGTTACTCCCAAAAGGAAGAGTTTGGGTGAAAATCTTTTGTGTATATCACCATCAACTAGCAGGAGCACAATCTAAAACTGTTTGACTGTGCTGCTGTAAAGCAAGCTCTTGGAACAGGCACAAATCATTAAACAGCTCCTCTTGATTCAGGACCAGGCAAATTTCACTTTCCCCAGTGAGGAGGAGGAATCTTGCTCAGAGGCAGAGCTATCTTTATGGGAGGGTGTTGAGGAGGAGCTGCAGCAACAGTAAAAGAAGCTAATCCTTCCCCCTGGATTTGGAGAAACGCACAGTGGAAACGGATGAATACCCGTGTAATTACATCCCAAGGGCAACTGAGCAAACTCCCGTTCTGTTTCCTCATTTATATGATTTTGCCTTGTCTCGGGTGAAATTTTGACAGCAACCGCGTCAGGCCCAGGTGAGCACCAGCCCTCGCAGCCCGGGCCTGGCGCTGCGCTTTCCCCGGCGGCCAGCGGAGGGAGGCTGCTGCAGGTCCCTCCGCCCCGGCGGACCGCGGGCTCCGGCCCCGGCGCGTCCCTCCGCAGGGCTGGCAACGCGTGCAGCGCCCACCTTGCACTGGCGGCCCTTGCCCAAACAAAAAGGCCAAGGGCACAACGGGACAGATGGCAGCTTCCGAATTAAAGCCACTAAGGGAGCTCAGGTCGAGCCGCAGACGGGGCAGCAGAGGAGGGGCAGAACAGAACTTGGGGGCAATAACCCGAGCACTCGGTGACTCCGAAATCAGCGACAGCAGGGCATCCGCCTTTGCGCGGGTTCCCGGGCTGCCGTGGTCATAATAGAGGATGCGTCGGCCCTCGGCTGGGTGGCCCTGCTGGGCACCCATGGGCAACGAGGAAAGGCCGAGGTTCCTATCAGCCATCCTGTAACTTGCCCTCGAGTTTTGCTGCGAAAACAAAAGCAAAACAAACAACTCCATTTCTCCCCGGCACGAAAATAAAAACGACACGGGCTGGTCGAAAGGACTCCATTGTCGTTTTTAAATGAGGTATCTTTGCAACCGCTAGCCCTTCCCCGAGCCAGCGGGGAGCCGCCCGTATCCCTGGAAGCGAGAGGTAGCGGGGAACAAAAGGCAAACTCCGAAGTGATACTGAAAAGAAAAGGGAGCTTTGGTTACCCCCAGGGTAAGGTCGAGGGGGAAAGGTCGCCTGTCCACCAGCCCGCATACTCCCGGCGGGCGCGGGGGAGCGCCCCGGGCTCGGCCCCATGCGCCGTCCGCGCAGCCCCGAGGGCGCGGGAGGGCGCGGAGCCCCCGCCCCGCAGCACGCACGGGGCAGGCTGCAGCTCCCCGAGGCCCTCAGCGGGGCGGTCCGGAGGCACAGGGAGGGGGCTTCGTGACCAAACCAGGGGGCAGCGAGCAAAGAGCCCCCGCGCCGCCCGCCGCAGCCAGCCAGGTTGGAACAGAAAAGGTCTGCGGTAAATCAAACTGCTGGGAGTGAACCCCAGCATACCCCTTCACTCTGCACCCGCAGGCACGTCCGTGTCCGTCGCCTCAGCGTCCAACCCCACCCGGGAGCCGAGAGCCCCTTTTCCCGGCGCCGGCGCGGCCGCAGGCCTGGGCGAGGGAAGGGGAAGGGAGGGCGGCGAGGTGACCCACTTAAAAGCTGAGTTCCTTTTTGAAACACTTAAGAGACGACAGGGTTGAGGACTGTGAATGTATGCGTAAATATATACTCATGCATACCCACTGCCGGAGGTATGCACCGCCACGCTGGTGTGTGTGTGTGTGTGTGTGTGTGTGTGTAGGCATGTCTGGGAACACACACAAAAGCGCATAACTCCTAAGATAGCTAATGTAATATACTAATTGCTATACCCAAAAGCAGATAAATAGAGCCCGGCGGGATTCCATTTGTAGGTATATACCGATTAAAAGTATTTTATATCTAAATAAAACTTATATTTTTAACTGTCTCTACAGGCTAACTTTTCGCAAATTGTCTCAACAGCCACCTTCAAGTAATCCTCCGCATAATCAGCTCTTGGGTGTCTTGGGTGTATCAAAGGCGCTTCAGGGCAACAATAAGTCTTGTATGTGTGTACTGACACTCTTGCGGCAGTGACAATCTACTGAGAAAGCCAGATGTGGTGGGCTTATATTTTCTGCTGATAATATCGGACGAGGCGGTCAGGCGGTAGTTCACGCGTCGGGGCGAGTGCTGCTGCTATCCACCCGAGACCACCGGGGCACTCACGCCTACAAAGAGCCCTTTCCCCAGGCCGGGCAGCCGTGGAGGGCGCGGTGTGGCTGGCGGGCCGAGGCGTGCCCCGGGGCGCCGCCGCCCCCGCCCTGGCACTGCGGCCCTCCGCCCGCCGCCGCGGCTCCGGGAGCCCTGCCCGGGCAGCCCGTACCTGGCCCCACCCTAGCCCTCTTGGCCGGGAACGGCCCGACCAAGGAAAGGACGGGGAGGGTGTCGAGGGCTAGGGCAGGAGGGCTCAGCCGTCCTCCAGCAACTGGGGAAGGAGGGAAAAGAGCTGAGCGGAGGCAACGCTGCCCCCGCTCTTACAGAGCTTTGCGAGTGGGGCCGCCAGGGACCGGTGGCGAAGGGGCCCCGAGAACCCCCAGCTGCGAGATGCTCCACGCCCTGGGCAGCTGGAGGAGCAACTGTGCGTGTTCTGCGGAGGGGTGAGGATTTTCGCTTTAGCCTTTGGTGGTCTCGCTGGTTGCCTTAGGTTCCCACGCCAGGGGGAGAGGTTTCGACCGGCGTATTGAGGGGTTTGTCCCACCCTAACGAGATAGCCAGGGCAGGGGGTCTTTCCCACGGCAAGGAATTTTCCCCATGAGCCATAACAGGCGTTTCCCCACACACCCACCCCCAGCGCTCCGTGCCTAGGTAGCGCTCGCAGGGTGCGTCTCTGGGAGGACTCCTGCCTTCTTACACGCCCAAGCATGTGCTTTCCAGGCTGGGAGCGGCTCCCAGCGCCCTGCCGGCGGCCGGCAGAGACACAAGTCCGCCCTACACGATCACTACGGAAAACCCCGCTCCCGGCGTAGGTGTGCTGGGCACATCTTCCATTCTGGGGAGCATGGGGAAACAGAGGGTGTATTACACCGACATGCACAAGCGATCAGATGAAGTTTCTATGAGCTCGCTCAGGGTGGGTCGAGAGGAGAGAGTTGCAGCAAGGTGCCTCGGTGGTGCCGTTTTTCCAGGTGGTCATTTACGTCTCTCTATGCATGTGCTAGACTTAGACTGATGACCAGAAGCGAAGAAAGAGCTCTGTCACAGATCTGCTCTTGCCACCTCGAAGTCAGACCTCTCTAGGAGCGGCTGGCCCCGCCGCAGAGCGCTGCTCCGGCGGCAGGGCGGGCTGCACGGCCGCGGGCAGGACAGCGGGCAGGGCAGCGGGCAGGACAGCGGGCAGGGCCGCCTCCTCGGCGCTGGGAGCCGGGGAAGCAGCGCTGGGCAGGGGGTGCAGCCAGACGTGCACCCGTAAACTGACCCGGAGGGAGCACGGAGCGCCTCATGGCTTTGTATCAAAAAGTTACACCTAGAAAGCGTCTTTCTTGTCTTTCTTGAATTTGCCTGCGGTTTGCTTGGGACCCTTACCCTCTGCCCTCCAAGCCCTCCGAGCTCTGCCTGGCCGAACATATTTAATTCCCCTTGGGGAGGCACAGCAGCTCGTATAAAAAAGACATTGTTGTCTTTGGAGAGCCCTGTGCGCACTTTCAAAAGCTGATCCTTGAGTTCCCAGCCCCCGCAATCCAGTTGATGAGGAAACGCTCTGCGGTCCTGGTGGCACCGTTTCCATTGGGATTGGCACCATTTGATTGACAAAGTCTCCCATTCTTCCACCTCTCGAGTGTTATCAAAAGGATTGTGTGGGGTCAGAAGCTATTGAAGGGACGTCCGTGTAGCCGCATTTCTGCAAACACGGGGTGAAAACCGTGCCTTTCTCATGAAAATGCTTCCACCAGGCAGAACGCATCTCATCTTCCTTGCTCTCCTCCTTAGCATTTCTTTTTAACTCGAGTGTTTTACTAAGCAGCATCACCAGGTAAAGGAATATATCGCTGAAGGCAGCCTAGGCAGGATTCCGTCGGGATGGCCACCCTCCCCGGAAGCTGGGAGCAGCCATCTCTGGCAGACGAAACTCCGCTGGAGGGTTTGAAAGAAAAGGGGCAGTGAAGGAACAGGGTACCAGCGAAGAAGTTTTCTCGCCCCTTGTCCATGGTGTGACTCCCCCCGTCATAGCTCATTTGGGGCGGGAAAGCAGGTGCAAAGGCTGACCTGTTTCCTTTACACCGCGTCCATCTAGCCGGGCTGAAAAGTAGCTAGACGTAGCTGTGCCTGTACGCGCGCTGGTGTACTCCTAACTCAGCGGTCAGACGTTCACAGGAGACTTTCACTCCCTTCCCAGCAAGGTGAACGAAGCACTCCCCATCAGCTTCCCTCTACCAGACCCCCCCGCGCAGAGCCAAGGCCCGACTCGCTCGGGATAACCCATCCGAGCAATGTTTCGGAGGCGATTTAACCTGCGCTCATTGGTGTGAGAGGATAAATCGGCTCTGGCAGGCGCAGCCGGCGGCCAAAGGGTGGTTCGGGCGGCGCTCCGGGGCCGGCGCAGGGCTGCCGGGGGTCCCGCGTGTCCGGAGCCCCCTCCCCGCTCCGCCGCCGGAGCCGCTGCTGGGGCCTGCCCGGCTGCCCCACCGCGCACTCTGGGATGGGAACGGAGTCGCTGCTCCTGCCCCACAAATTGCGCGGTCACTTGCCGCCTTTCGTCTCTGATTACAGTCGACCGAGCCGTCGTTTTGGAGGATCCTGCAGTATTTAATATTTTTTTTTCCTTCTATCCACCCCTTTCTTTTAAAGGCTCATGAAAGAGGCATGAGGATGGAGTGTCTGAGAAATTCGGGGTGAAAAAAAACAACCACAAACCCCAAACAATCGAACCACTGAGGCAAGGTCGAGTTTCTCTCTATGCAGGAGCAAAACCAAAGACCATACTCAAAAATACGCTCAGAAAGGGGAAAAACCGGGGTGGGTGGGGGTGCGGGTGGGGAGGTTAAAAAAGTTCCAGAGATCTGGAAAGACAAGATTGAAAGGTTTTAAAAGAAAAGAGGGGAGAGGGGAA
>VWYO01007446.1:0-33446 GCA_013400275.1 Rhadina sibilatrix
CCGGGGCGGCCGGCGCCGCCGCGGGGGTGCTCGTTCCAGCAGCGCTCCCCGAAGCGGCAGTAGCCCCGCAGGAAGAACTGGCAGACGCCCATGGCCGCCCCGCCGTCGCGCGGCTCTGACGTGCGGCCCGTGCGCCGGGCGGCCCGCGGGGGGGGCGTGCTGGGCTGGCCCCGAGCGGCGGGGGTGGGCCGGCACGTAAATCCGGTCAAACCAAGGGGTAACACAGGAACAAGGTGCTGATAAAGCCAAATACGGATCTGATTTGTGCTGTGCAAGCCTCCGGTCGCTGACACAGTAAAATACCCGCCCGCGGCTGTAAGCGCCCCTCCCTCACAAGAGCCCCTTCTCCAGACAGCCTGCGTCGTAAAACGCTTCTGTGCTGTATCTTTACGGGGAGGCTAAGGAAAGGTACAGCCCATGGCTACAGAATCATCAGGGTTGGAAGAGACCTTTAGGATCATCCAGTCCAACCACCAACCCATCACTACCACTGTAATCCACTAAACCACATCACCCAGCTGATCCTTAAACCCCCGGGGATGGTGATGTTGTCAGCAAAATTTGGATTCATTACCCAGTGACAAGCCAGCAATTACGCATTTGAAAGACTTTATTTCAGAGTTGCACAAGCCTGGGTGTTAGATGGGATTCCACAAATCAAGCACACCAACTTTTTATTAAACTTTTGCATTATTTATACATTTTAGCAAACAAACGAATTAATGTTCATTGGCTGCAAGTTGCATAGGTCTCTTATTAATTTGTATTCTATCTTCTATTGGTTAATTATTCTCTCACTTCTCATGCCAATTACTCGGCATGCTCAGTCTTTCTCTTTTTGTGGGCCCACGCATTTCTTGGGTTGGTGGTCCATGAGCCAGTGGTCACTGATCCCCCTGCCGGAATTACCTTTTACCCAGTCAGAGCTGGTTTCAGCACAGTTGCTGAGTTGTTTTTAGTAGTTTCTTCCTTATCTTGGGGGTTCTGACAAATGTCCTCGTGGCCCATGAATTCTGCATTCTTGGTGTCCACGTCCTTCTTCGCAAGCTTTGTTAACCTCACCCAGGTCTGAGACCACTGAAGTATGTTCAGCCCTGAACTTAACAAGGCAATTCTACCTACAAGTAATTTGTTTTCCTAATGAGAATCATTTAGAGCTTGCCAGCTGTTATCTGTTTCAGGGATTAAATCTCCCTTCTTGTTGATTAGGCTTGAAAGTATATAAAGATCAAGCATTAAACAACATCCTTTCTTAAGAAAATTGTACCACATATTGCAACAGTGACTCCACCACCTCCCTGGGTTCCCTATTCCAATGCCTGACCCCCCTAAGTGAGAAACCTTTTTCTAATATCTAACCTGAATCTCCCCTGTCTCAGGTTAAGGTCATTTTCTCTATCTCTCTCTCTACCTGTTGGTACAGCATAGCTTCATATTGTTGTGTCTATATGGGAAATGTTGACCTGTTGCTGTTTGAAACAAGTGAAAGTGGGTGGCTGGCACACAGAGGCTGTGCTACATTTAGGGATTCACCAGCCAGCACCCATGTGCATAGCCATGCAACAAAGAGCAATGTGCATCCAGCACAGCATTGCCTGCCAGGCAAGGGCGGGGGATTGTCCTGCTTGGCTCTGCACCAGGGCAGCTTCATCTCAGGTCCTGGGGGCAGTTTTGAGCAGCGCAGTAGAAGAAGGATCTAAAGCTGTTAGAGAGCATCCAAACGAGGGCAACACAGATCAAGGAGGGCCTTGAGGGGAAGCTGTATGAGGAGCAGCTGAGGGCACTTGGTTTGTTCAGCCTGGACAAGATTAGACTGAGTTGCAGTCTACAACTTCTTAGGATGCAGAGGGGCAGGCACTGATCTCTTCTCACTGGTGACCAGTGACAGGACCTGAGGAAATGGCCTGAAGCTGTGTTAGAGGAGGTTTAGGTTGGATATTAGAAAAAAGGTTCTTCACCCAGAGGGTGGTTGGGCACTGGAGAAAGCTCCCCAGGGAAATGGTCACAGCACTAACCTGACAGAGCTCAGGCACATGGCATGACTTTTGAGGAAGGTCCTTGGCAAGGCCAGCTGTTGGACTTTGATGAGCCTTGTGGGTCCCTTCCAACTCAGGATATTCTATGAACTCTACTCTGTGTGTGAATCTGCTTCTTGCACCCAGTAGAATCCATATTTGGGAGTTCTGGCCATCCAGGTGGGATGGCCAAAAGCCTTGACTAGAGCATCTTGCTTCCCCTGGCAATGGAGAATTGGATGAGACAGGACTGCAACGTGTACTGATCATGGACTCCATCAAATCCTCTCCAGTACCAAGGTGGTGAGCAACTCAGCGGTGCAATGCTGCAGAGAGACTCAAGAGCCAAAAGGAGAATAGAATTCTTGGATTGGTAGGTGCACTAGTGTTCCTCTTTCAAATGGTATATGTTTATCAGTGTAACCAGTCAAGGGGATTGGGGTCATGTAACTAATGAAGGTCTGAACCTAAGGGTAAAGGAATTGGGTAACTTGAATGTTATTAATGATGGGAACATGCCAATCTACAGTTCCTCCCCACAGCTGTCTAGGATGCATCCCCAAAAACTGGAATATATTTAGGGGAGATCCAGTGACTAAAGATAAAATGAAGAGATATTATCATGAATGGTGGCCACTTTATAAATTGGAGTATGGGGAAAATGTGTCATTGCAGATTAATGTTATCTTACAGTGAATGTTGGAAAAGGGGTTTAGGTTTTATGTGCAAATGTTAGTTCCCTTCATTCCACACCCCTATAACAGCACAGTGGAGATGGATAAAGAGGATATAGATCAAAATAAAGAGCACATGACATGAGGATTTTAGTTTTGTTGTGAGCTGGACTCAGAGACATACCCAGTGAGTGGTAAGACAACAGTGGGGGCAGAGCATCAGCCATTTTTTTCTGGACATGTTCCTTGCACAAGTTTTGGTTTTTTGAATTGGAAATGATCTGTTGATTCATAATGAGAGAAGCCTGAAGGAATGTGTCAGCTTTTGGAAACTATCAGGCTGACTCATAACCCTAACTGCTAGGATATGCAGGCTATATTGAACCCCTTTTTAATATGGATGAAAAGAGAATGGTATTAGAGAAAGCAAAAGGATAGGCAGAGATTGTGGGGTCTGAAATGGCCCCTCCTTTTGACTTGAATTCACATGCCATTTGTGAACAGGAAGGGTCAACTTAAAGATGTAAGCATTAGGATTCTGAAGGATTTTGATAATGAGTGAAGGGGACTGGAGGAAAGTATGGAGGCATCCATCACAGATTGTCTAGTTTCAGTAAAGCTGGGGAATAAAACAACAGATTTTTGATAGTTATTCCTGAAGGAGTGCCTTTCCTGTCTATCAGTAAGGGCTCACCAATAAAGTTAAAATACCAATTATTGGGGCAAAGGAGAAAAAAGCTTTTGTGGCCAGTTCTACAATGGAGTGTACATTTGGAGATAATAAAATGATGCAGGAGTAGGTTTTCAATACCTGACTGAAACAGTCTTTCTTTTGACACCACATTTTTCATACAGTCTTTACACAGAATTTCACAGAACAGCATACAGAAGGAAATGTTCCATTTTAGTTTCAACAGTTCATCTCTCAGATGTAAAGAGTCCATCCCAAAATAACGTTCAAAAGTTTACACTTGCACATTTATTACTGCAGAAGAGAATTGAGACAGAAAATAAAAACTAACAACATTTCATAATAAACTTAAAAGATCAAAAGCATTTAAAAGTTCTAATGGTGGTGGCTTAAGAGGAATCTTTCCAATGGTGAACTCCTTTGCTTCAAACTGTTGCCACTCCTCAGCTGATAACTCACTCTTGGGTGTGAAGAGCTTCTCTGCGGCAGGGCTGGAGTTGGTGGCTGCAGCAGAGGCTGAGGGGACAGGATGTCCGGAGGCACTGGCGCTCTGTCCGAATAAAGCTCCGCTCGGAGGCGAGGCAGAAGCGGCTACGGTGGCACTAAAGGCTCCAAAGGCTGGGAGCGGAGTGGTGCTTGCAGAGTTCACAGCAGAAGCGCTGCCAAAGCCTGAGAAGCCAGAAGTCCCAAAGCCACCAGCTGTGGCAGCTGTTTTAAAGGAGAAGGAGGCTGCGGATGGAGCGGCCGGGCTGCCAAAGCCCACGGATTGGGGCGCGCTAGGAGAGGATGTTGTCCCAAATGCAGGGGCGTTTGCAGCAGCAGAAGAGCTCCCAGCAGCAGGGTTG
The DNA here is from genome assembly GCA_013400275.1 of Rhadina sibilatrix. Classification (NCBI taxonomy): domain Eukaryota; kingdom Metazoa; phylum Chordata; class Aves; order Passeriformes; family Phylloscopidae; genus Rhadina; species Rhadina sibilatrix. Next base: position 4,226 of record VWYO01007446.1, read on the forward strand.
CTCCCAGATGATGCTGAGCTGATGAGGCTGGAACTGGTTTTAAAGGAGAAACTGCTGGCACTGGTACTGCTGCTGCTCACAGGAAAGCCTGCAAGTAGAGAATTTACAAGAAATGTTAGAATGGGTGCACCAGGGATACTACACCCGTGCTGTTTTTCAAAGATGCAGCAGCAAACTACANCTGCAAGACTCAAGTAGAGCCACTTCCTCTGTCTCCCTGATTGTTTATTTCATATGGACTTTAACTCAAGCCTTTCCTTCTGAAAAACCATCTCCATTCACAAGTGTTTGTCACCTTTGCAGGACCAGTTTCTATATTCACAGGTTATCCAAAAGGTTTTTCTCCCACCTGTCTCTCAGTTCTGGCATTGGCCAAATTTATCCTAAAGTGTCCTGGAGAGCAATTCTGGTCCAGAGTGCTGATCCTCTCTTGGAAGAGTCAACATCAGCACATGGAAAAAAAGGTGTGGTGGGGATTGGCCTCTTCCTGGTCATGCACATGACCAGATCCCAAACTTAAGCTCTGGTTGCTTCCATGTGGCTTGCAATGAGATCCCAGCTTCCAAAGCTGGGATCCAGCTGCTGCCTTGCTAACATGGAACCATCCCTATGCACGTTCTTCCCCAGTTAACTGAAGGGGTTTATTATACCAGCTGCAGTTCCCTGATTTCAGGAGTCCAGAGACTATGCCCAGGTGGCACACCACAATTGCCACATCCCAGAAGTCTTTGTAACCATAATTAACATCTGTGTAAGTTACTTCATTAAAAATGACATCAGGCATAGAGACATGCTGCCATTCATGAACACTTACCAAAGCTGCTTTTGTTGATGCATTTAAAGCTTTCAACTGAAGTAGCCGATTTTTCCATTGTAGTGCTAACTTCTGGACAGCATCTATCTGAAAATAGAGAGAAAAAAAATATGCATATTTTTATTATTGTGGAAGATATTAAAAAAAGAAGAAAAAAAGAAAAGTGATCTGTCAACTGAACCAAAGAAAGATATTTAGAATTAGAAATGAAACCTCACTAATCCAACAGAGGAATTTTGCTTTCCTTCCACATCAAGGTAAAAAGATGAAATTTTTGTTATTAATACAAGTTCCATTTAAATACTCTCACTGGTACCCTTATATCAAATTTTTATGTCTTTACATAAAGAGCAATATCAGATTGGACAGTCTGAGCCTGAGATCTCAGGCAAAAACTTGATGTTAGGGTAAACTACACAGACCAGTTGCTATTTTGGCATTCTCTTTGGTGCACAGGAACTGAAGGATATTTTGGTATTCTGATCCTCTCCTAGAGTTGGGAGATAAATAAGAGTTGCCACCTGGAGATTGGTAACAAGTCTTATCCCAAAGACTGTCCCCATGAGTCATCATTTTTAAACTGCTTACATATATCCCAGTTACATTGTTTGCTGTCATAGTACTCCAGATGCAGTTCTTCTGAAGAAACATCTGAAAAGCCTGCAAGGACATGAAAAATAAAAAAACTTCCAAGAAAACAGATTAATACTTCTAACCACCCTCCACAGTTACAAAGACATAGGCCTTGGTACATTGTCGGTCCTGAAACAGTTACAGTCGGAGACCCGAAGGATTCATTAAAGAACTTCAGAGGTGTAACCGCCCCAAATGAATTGGCAAACGCCGGCTCTCTTAGAGCAGGAATAAAGACAAGAAACCTCAGCCTTCGACTCTCCGTTTAGTCCCTCGCCTTCCAAAGCTCCCCAAGACCGAAGCCGGTGAGAACGGAAACAAAACGCAGCTGCTGCACACTCCTGGCGGCAAAGATCCCCGAGCGGGTTTCTCGTGGCCCCGTGGCCCATCCCGCAGTCCCTTCTCCAGAGCACAACCCTGCGAGTGCCGAACCAGNGCCGCAGCCCCGCGGAGCCGAAGGACGAGCGCGTTCGAGTGGCGCTGCCGCCGCCCAGGCGTGCCCGGGGACTGCTCACTCCTCAGGACAACGGGAGCCGCGAGTTTAAAAGCGGATGCAAAACAGATAAAAGAGCCTGTCCAGTCGAAAAAGCACACAATTCCCTCCAGGATTCCAGTAGATCGGAATCAAGGAGTGGAGACAGCAGGGCTCGTTTCGTGGTTAGAAGTGAAAAGGCAAGGGAAAACAGAAAAAAAAAGTCGCACACCCTTCACTTACTGCTGAATAAAGAATGGAGTTGCAGGAACCACAATGGAGGCCATGAGGGCATCTAGTCCTGTCTGTACAGGCAGAGTTGTCAGGATGAGGGAGGAAACGAGGAGCAAGTCTATAAAGAAGCACTGATTTGGAAAAACCAGGATTTACTTAGGAGAAGCTGGAGGAACTTCAGAACTAAACCAGACTAAACATCCACAGCACCAGCGAGGTAGAGGTAGGCAAGCACCAACGTTTGAAGTTAATTCACTAGTCTCATAGAAACAGACCTGAAAAAATCAGCAAGTGAGAAGAGAGGTGATGAAACTACGATGCAGCTATGAATAAACTAGCATGGGAGCAGGACAGATATAGTTTGTATAGTTCTCCAGAACTGGGAAGAGGCACACGATGTTGATGACACCCAGAGCTTGAGAGGCTGGACTCCAGACTGCGTGAAGAAATTTATCATCTTGTGGGCTGGAAGCATTTACAGAATTCTGTGCTTCTAAAGCAGAGATGAATAACCATGCACAACTTCTGAAGACTTCTGTAAAGTATCTTTAATGACTTGGTTCATGCCATTTTAAGAACAGTCATTTTCAAGAAGAAAATCAATGTATCTGTTGTATTGACTTTGCTTTTCTCATTCCTGTTCCCATGTCTGCTAATGGTTTGGCATCTACAGTCTGATGCCTGGGAAGATAGACTGAAAATTCTTTCGAAGTTTCCAACTTGCTAATTATAGTGCACAATTCTCGTCGATTTGCCCCACCATTCCCTACCTCAGTGTAAAGAAAAAAAAAAAATCAAAAAGACTCTCTGTGAAAGCTTCATAAAATGCCAAAGACATCATCAAAGTGTTTCTCTAATTTCTATGTATGGCCTCTCTAACCTTAAAAAATTGATAAGCAGTCATGCAAATGATTGAAGAAACTCACTGGAAGAGGGCAGCTATCATGAGCTAGAGAGCTGTTGAAACATGGGAATCTTTATTAGACAGCAATCCTTGGTCTTTCCTGAGAAAATATCTTCATTTCATCCCAGTAAGATTTTTGCAAGTAGGTATGAAGGAGAAAAAATTGTTGTTCCTCTTTCTCATGAGCTGAGCTGTAATTACTCACCTTCATTAAAGGAAGTGTTTCTGCAACTGATCTTGTTAAAATGTCATTTAACCAGAAACTTTTTCTTCATCAAATGTTTTAGAGTCATTCTAAATATTTGGATTAGGTCTGTGGCCACACCCACAGTCCTTTTAAAGGAAGATGCCATTGATTTCACCTAGGTAAGTGGATTCTCAAAACACATCCCCATCTCTTTAAAACAGACAAGAAAATGGGCATGACAAAATCCACATTATACAATATGCTGTATATACAAATTTAAAGACTGAATCTCGTTTTTTTCCTGTTACTAAATTTAACATGATTCAGTTAAACATGGAAGCAAAGCACCAAAAACCATCTTTTCCCAAGTCCTTGAAGAATGCCTTGCCATCTCCTACAGTCTTCAGATCTCTAGAGTTTCTTCATTTGCCCCACAGGTGTCTACAACACAGATTAAACAACTCGTCACTGGGAAAGCACGGACTTTGGAATTGGCTATCCACTTGTCTGTTTCAGTGTTATATTCAAGAATGTGCCCTAAGCGACCAACACCCTGAAAACCAGCCAGGACATAGACTATAGATCCCACTGCAGCACACTTCACTGTTACACCTTTCCATGGCATTGGAGACACCATCTTCCATTCATTCATCTTGATATCGTAATACTCTACATTATCAAGGCCACCTACAAAGCAATGAGACAGAAAACTGCTTATTATGTTGCACTGTATGGACTACACTAGAGCATGCACACTTAAGTCTTTATTTTCAAGGTTTCAAAAACCCTACACGTAAAAAAGCAAATCTGAAAATACACCCCAGTTTCTAAACTAGCAGCTTATTCTTGTATAAACACAAAACCAGAGAAAAGTGAAATAGAGATAGAAAAGTGAGATAGAAAGTAAGATGTATTCTAAAAAATTCACACTAGATGATTTTTAGGGACATGTTACTTTATGAACAGAAGAACTTTCAACGCTGAATTTCTGATGGATTTGGGACTAGTGACTAAAACTCAGGAATTACCTGAAACTTCCCTATAGCAATGGCATTTCATTCTAGATGGCTCATGGGTACTTCTACCAAAACTAGCCATTTACTGATAGAGGAGGTCTCTTGTCATGATGATACTAAAATCATTGAAGTGTAAGAGCCTAAGGCCCTTTGAAAAGGGCCAAAGGAACTAAAAGTTATGAGAAGAGTAGATTTTGTGACTAAGATTTGCTTCTTCAGGAAATATGCTAGTAATTACACTTGACAATAGCTACAAACATGCTGGTCCCTATTTAACTCAGTTTTCACTTCTACTACTGAATTTTTAGATCTGAGATTAAGAAATCTATCATATTAACAGATATGAATTTTTCACCCCAGACATAACTCTTCCTCATTTTATTCCAGTAAGAACAATTTTTGACACTTCTAAGAGGAGCATTCAGTGAATACACTTATATATTGCAAGATGGCAGATTGTGGATTGATAAAATGTTTGTGCAATAAATGTATCTATTATTTTTGCATTAGGAATCAATCATGATGGAATAGTTTCAGCAGCCACTCAAAAATCAAGCTATATTCTAAAACAGCATTAGTTGGAAATCAAGTATTCCACGTACCATAAATAGTGATTAAAAAACCTCATAAATGAGAATTTTCCATTTTGAAAAGCAATTCAGAAACCCTGTGCAGTTAAAATTCAATTCTTCTTGTAAAGTATTATTCTTCTAGTTTTAAAGACAAGGAGACAGGCAGATCATAATTGACCTGGCCATGAAAGTAAATCATATTTCAAAGCTAGAGCAGTCAAAAGAAGTCTCATATTTTACAATACTGGACTAGATTTAAGTCTTTAGACTGAAGTTCCTAAAATAGTGGCTACACATTTACCTCTCTCTCAAAAAGATGCTGAAATCTCTGGAAACACATTAATAATTAACCCCCCTTCAAAAACAAACAAACAAACACACACACAGACAACCATTTCTCAGATGCCTGGTTTAGCTGTATTAACTGCTTCAGAACTGGGCTACATAGGGGTGCATATCTGAACTTGACTGTCATTAGTACAAGAATTTGAAAAATAAGGTAACAGTGAAGAGGGGAGGTGAAAGGAAGAAGGCAACACTGATGTGACAACAATAGGACATGTTTGATGGTGCTGTTCAAAGCTTTTCAGCTGAACAAAGTGGAATGAATTCATTCCAAAACAGAAAAAAAAAACCCATAAAACTTTGTGTGATCAGCTAGAGAATTAATAGAATTAAAGTACCTAAACTGTTTTGTCCACCCACAGCAAATATTTTGTCCTTTACAAACACCAGCCCATGATTCTTTCTGGCTTCAATCATTGGACACAGTTCAGTCCACCTGGGGAAAATAAATCAAACAGAAAAGGACAAATCACCATCTGGGTATAGAAAATAAGTATAACCTATCATTAGAAAAATAAAATATGGAAGAAAGCTGCTTAAGAAAAACTATCTTTCAAGCAGAACTACAAATAACTGATTTCTTAATGCTGACTCGGGAAAAATTCCTTACCAGAGTTCTTCCTGTAGTCAGCTATACTTTAGTCATTTACAGAGCTAGCAAAGACACAAGTGACTAAAGCCAACCTGATTTAAAACAGCACTTACGTTTCTGTGGCTGGATCATACACTTCACAGGAATTCAGGACTCTTCCGGAAACATTGTTTCCCAGGCTCCCTCCGCATACATAAATGAGCCCATTGGCCTCCACCATTCCATGGCTGCATCGCTGAGTCAGCATGCTGGGCTTTGTGTGCCAGCTCTCTGTTCTTGTGTCATAGCATTCAAATAAATACAGTGCAGAATTGCCTTAAAAAAAATAGAAACCCACCAAAGTGGAATTAATCTTTATGGTTGCCTTTCAAGAGAAGAGTCTAACAGCAATTATCAAATTGGGGCTTTGTTTCTTAGTGGAAAAGGGAAAGCTGCTTTCCCACCTCCAAAAGTAGGACTAGCCAGCTTTAAACTTGGAATTATTTGGAAAGCACATAAGTGCAATTATTTTGACTCTTTTGTTCCAAAATATGCAAGTAAGTTTATAAAATTGCTACTTGTGTTTAAAAACAACAAGAAAAAAATGTGGTGGTTTGTTTGTTTGTTTTCTTGGAGGGGAATAAATGCTAAATAGAGATGTAAAAAAATTATCCATCCCATTGTCATCAGCTCATGCTGCTCTTACTACCTGGAAATATACTGAACTTTCAGATATGAAGATGAAACCAGCTTTGTAAACTCATTACAGCTTCACAAATCTTTTTCCTCTAAGCAATGTGACTTGCCCAATACCCAGAATACTAGTTGCCTCTGGAATTTGATAGCTTATTTCATAAAATACTCCTGGAATTACTAGCAACCACAGAACAGCTACCTCTGCCCAATTTACATTCTTCCTGAGGACTGGTAGATACGTATTTTCTGGAAGTGCAGGGTCTGTGTACTCTTCCCTCAAAAGCCAAGAAAACCATTACCAAAATCAAAAGCAACTTTCCTAATGAAGATACATGGGGGCTCAAAACTCGTGCTCAGGTAACTGACCCAATCACAGCCAAGGCAGAGAAGACTGAATACAACTTTCTCAGAAAAGAACAACATCTTTCTTCCCTTTGTTTCAAAAGATATATTCACCTAGAACAGTTAAAGGTGCCTTTTCTTGCTTTCTTGCCTGTTTTACCTTGGCTTTCTACTTCTAAAAATTAAGCATGTCACACTAGCAGCACATACTACTAGCTGATGACTTCAACCTTCAAAAGGATGCTATATTTCCAGACCCAAAATGACTCCTATTAAAAAACTCCTATAAAGCGTGCATTTGTTCACTCCCCACCCTTCTTAGTCATTCTTAGTATCACCAAAAACTGCACAGAGTGGGACAGGGTTTTCTTTGATGTAAATAGATGTTTTCTTTGATGTAAAAACATGTTCTTATTGCTTTGAAGTTGTAGAAATTCCCATCCATGGAAAATCCGGCAGACCTGTCTTTTTTTTTAACAGGTAGAAGCTTCCATTTTCAGTATAATGTTAAGTATTTCTCCTGCACTGAAACAAGAGTGGAAGAAACTAGTATGTTCAGCTTCCAAACTCTGCTAGTTATTGCAACTAGAACAGGACTCCTATCAGTTCAAGAAGGGGAAATGAGCCATGTTGTCTGTAATGGACTGGCACAGTAATCCAATCTCTTCAGTTGATGGAAAAAACATGCAATTTTTAGACTTCTTTACAGCTAAACACACTGCAGTGTTTTATCAGATTAATGCTTTCAACATAATTGCCTGCTTCAAATTAGAAAATACTAGATTCAGGAGAGACAGACCTTTCCAAACTTTCAGTATTCACTGAATTCTGAAGAAAAAGTACAGGCAAAATAAACTCCATTATTAATGTTTAGCTTTTACTATTCTGTCTTGATTAATATTTATGGAAAGCAAAGTGAAATTGTGCAGTAATGTGAGGGTATATTAGTAAGAAAACTGCTACATTAAAATTTTAACTATAGTTGTATTAACAATACTAACATTTATGTTAATGTATTAACATTTACCATGCATTAGAAAATACACTGTACTATCAAAAGTTTCTATTGTTATTCCCCTTGAATTGAAACATGGGAAACTGCGAAGATTTATGAGACGTTGTAGTGTTCCAAGTTTCCCAATGTGGCCTTAGTGAAGCCTATTTCAAGTAATGGGAAAGGTGCTATTTCACATTCACCACACGAGGTGGCAGCTGGGAACTGCTTTTTCTGCTTCTACATTAGACCTCTTAAAATATTTTAGGGGTCAGATAACATGGCCTAAATGTTACAACCTCCACTGAGTGACCTATCAATGTTAAGCACCGATCATGACAATTTTTTCCTCTGTTCACCGCCCTCTGCAGCAAGGCAGACCTCAAAAGGATCTTCCTTCTAGGATTTTTTCCCATTTGTTTTTATTCTCCAGAACATAGCTTTATTAGCATAGCTATTTTTATGGCTATACCATGCCTGCATTTCAACCTTTGGGTTGTTGATGATGTATCATGTTTGGACAAAATAAAATGTTCGTGTAACACCACAGCATAAGTCACCTTCTAGGTTTTCTGGAGAGCAAAAAAATCCCAATAGTCCTTTATTTTTTTCTTTACTATGCTGAATACCATCTAAAGGAAGTATTTCTCCATTTGTGCAAGCAAACCAACAGAATAACAAAATAACAGAAGATAACTTCTGTCATTTGACAGAAAAATTAGACAAATTCCTTTACATGACCAAGTACAATTTCACCACCTAAAGCAGTAGTTGTAAAAGATTTCTTTTCCACTTTTCTTCCCTCATTAGAGGGAAGAAGGCCTCATTAGGCCCAAAATATGCTGTATAAAAGGCAGGCTTTTTTCAAAATGCAACTATTCTGGTCACCATCCCAGAAAATTTTAAACTACACTGAATTCTGTGGATTTATAGAAGATAGATAAGAGTGGGACTCCCAAAATACATTTCACTGAATCACACCATCATAGAATGGTTTGGGTTGGAAGGAACCTTAAAGATGATCTATTTGCAACCCCTCTGCCACGGACAGGGACACCTTGCACTAGATCAGGTTGCTCAGAGCTCCATCCAGTCTTGTCCCTATTTAACTCTAAGAGCTGCAGTGTATTTTTACTCCAGTTAATGTAGATATTACTCATTTCAATTAGTGAAACCATTTTCAAAACACAACAGAAATAGGTTGTTGGACTGGGGGATAAAATCCTAAACATGGGAAAATAAACTCATTAGGCTAACATGGCAACGTGCAGTTTTTTGTCAACAAAATCATGCAAAAAACCAGAAAAAATTCCAGCTATCTTTCTTTGTGCTTTTTTTGTTTGTTTTAAAGATTTTTAGTGTCTTACCCACTTCTGAACCACCAGATGTATAAATTTTGCCCTCAGCAGCACAGGCTGCAAGGCTATCTCGAGGTGCTGGAGGTCCTAGCTTGGAATACCAGCTATCCTTCACCACATTGTAGCAGTCCATTCGCTTTATAGGGAAGAGCTGGGAACCACCCAAAATATAAACTACGTTGTCCCAGAAGACACAAGCTGCATCCCTGCGCTTTTCAAAGGGACATCGGATGTCTGTCCAGCTGTAATCCTGCATTACAAAGAACAAGTAATGTCTAATAGATTATAACACTTACCTGCACAGTGAGTGTTTTTCAAACAGAGAGCTTTTCATAGAGATTTAGATATGGTCAGTTTTAAGTTCCTTTTCAAAACAAACATGAACACTGTTTATTGAAGAAAATTCCTCAGGCGTACTCTTGAAAAATTCTTTTAGACACAGACATAGTTAGCTGCAATGAACCATGACATTATGAATTTCTATTTCCTTATTCCCTGTGTGCACCCAGTACAGCTTCCCTGAAAAACAGTTTTGGAGTTTTTTTCCAACACTACTGACCTCCTGCTGCTATCATGTTAGAAACAAAGCATGTAATCAATAAAGTAGGATTGCATTTTCTTTTATAGCAATGGAAAAAGACAGCTTACATATAGTAACAGATTCTTTCTAAAAAATAATAAAATACAGAATGTACCAAACGAAGACAATGGAAAAAGGAGAAGATAATATCCAAATTGACAAGCAACTCAGTAAAAAAGCTCTGATACATATTTTATTACCATGACAACTAGAAGCTTATTTACAGAATTTACAAAACACAAATGTTCTACAGCTATCCACAGTTGATAGCATGAGAAATAGGGTAATGCTCCATCACAAATACTGGCAGTCATGATGCCTAAAAACTGATTTTGCATAGATTGGCAAAATCAGCCAAGTATCAAATACGAGCAGTAATGCCCAAAGCCTTAAAAACACCAAACTCAACAACTGATGGCAGACCAGGATAGCGTACAGCACAAGAAACACTTCTTGAGTAATAGTATCTCACATATTCCATGAGCATAGCTTCAATCCTATACTGAACAGCAAAGTATGGGACCTTAACTGTTATCTGTGCCACCTCAAGAAGGTCTACCTCAACCTGCTGAATGACCTTCACTGTAATGGTTCACACAAGACGTTACATCATTACATTTTCTTAGCAAGGACATACTTCAAACACCTTGGTCAATGAGGAAGAACAGCGACTCCTACATGGGGGTTCAAAGAAAGAGAGGCAGAGCATGTTATAGTCCAGAACATCTTACAATCTTTTCTTGTAGCATCCCCCATATCAAGAAGAGCTGTCAGCTGCATGTGGCCCTTTATGGTGAGAAACAGGTCCTGGGGCATCCTAGAAAGGAAAGCCATACTACAGCATGGCAAAATAAATAGCTGCATAAATCTTAAGAAAATGTCTCAGTGCATTGTGCAAGATCAACATACTTTCTAGCTCAAACTTCTGGCAATTTTACAAAATATCCTGTTGTTTTCCTTTACTGTTATAAAGGGCTGTGACCTGACCCACTTTTAGGGCTTTTGTTCATGCATCCATTTCATCCATACCTTTATCAAATGAAAAGCCATAACTTGAGTATACTCAGCAGTATCCTCCTCTTTCAGCAGGAGGCAATTTAGGTCATCGTCTTGCAATGCTCTTCGATATTAGTCAGTACCACATAGAACTGATTTCAATTTTTGAATTTAACACTTTTAGGAATTATGCAGAAGTGTTGCTTTATACCACAGTCAAGATCCACAAAGCCCTGGGCAGTGCAAGTCTCAGTTTGGGGGACTGTGTAGGGAAAGACAGACCAAGATAAGTATATGGTGACTCTTTCCCTGCTGATCTCTGTTTTCATCAAATTGCAATGCAGGGCACCAGAGGCAAAAGCTATACTTTTTTCTCTTTCATCAATTTATTGAATCACTTATTAAAACTCCCTGAATTCCTGAGAGCCTCAAGACCCTGTGACAAGAATGGCACACAGAGTTATTTATAAAAACTACCTTTTCTCGTTTGAGACTTTTCCTCATTTTCAGTTGATTCTTCTTCCAAGTTTGTCTTAAAAACCAGCAGACATGCCCACTGTGACAACCTCCCCACTAACAGCTTACTGACTACAGCTCTATCGCTTCATAAAAGGTATGCTGGTTCCCTTAATCATCAAGAAATAGCATTGCCAGTCATAAGTTACTTTTTATTTGCCATTGTTGAATTTTGCACTGCTGAGCATTTAAAATTTCCAACCATTTCTGGCCACTAGAGATAGTAATTTCAAAAGAATAAGCATATTGCTGACACAAAATCTCAATTATATATAAATTCTGTACTGAGAATTCATAAAACAAAACAAGTATTTTATTCCCAACCTGGGGAAATTTTTAATATTCTGTGAAAAATTCAACAAGAAAATGCTTCCCACAACTGTTAATAGAACATGTAGGATTTTTAGTAGTATTCTGAAATCATGTACGTCTACTCAAATTAGTGCCAGACTGTTCCACAAGTGTTATGCCCATCTGCATCTGTCCCGTTGCATCATTTTGCTCTCTTGATGAAGTACATGCATTGATAGAAATACCAGTTACAGTGCAACAAAGATAGCAAGTATAGTCTTAAAATAATACTGCTAACATTCTCAACAAATAAAACACAGTATCTAATCCAGTCTTATTTAAAGAACCTTTCTGACAACAAGGAAATGAATGAAGATCAGCATTAGAGACTAATATTGTGTGCAAAGGAACCAGTGAAAATTAAATTTTGCACTAGTTTTATCATATGACAGCTATGGAAACTCATATTGCAACCAATAAAATATTTTCAAGAAAAGTATAACCTCTGTTTTGAATTGTTTATGTGACATGTAATGATTTAATTAAATTTCTGATTTTAATTAAAATCAGAAGTGAAGGACTAGGTCACTATTCAATCAGTTCAACAGACAAGCAGAATTCCAATTATTTCCCAAGGTCCTAACCTTGCAAAAGTACACACACAAGCTTAATTCTCTGTTCTGTGACCCTCCCATCATCTTTTGATGAGACCAATTAAAGTGAGTTAAATGGTAATTCAGCAGGGGTTTTAGATCCTTGGTTTGTTACATTTAATAAGCTATTGTCACAGTTTGAAGATTAAAATCAAACACTCAAGCAAAACATCCAGAAAAGAACATTTAAATAGCTTAAGAGTTGGAAATTAGGTAAAAACTATTGAACAAAACATGACAGGCTAGCTAAGAGTACCCAAGAAAGCATATAAGCACTAGGAAAACAGTGAAGGAACACATGCTTGTTAGAATAAAGATCTCCAATTAACCACTTCTAAAATTTTCCTTCCCTTCTTCTCCCTTCCTTATTCCACATGCAAGGCTGTTAGTCTTGATTAAGAGGCAATTCTTCAAAATTTATTCCAAATTCCATTATTTTTTGGTGTTATACCTGGATAAGTAGTCTATGAAAGCTCTTTTATCCTATGCTCTATGTAGACTTTCACAGACACTACTTTTTGTCCACAAAACAGATTTCTTTGCCAAAACCATGCAACCACTTGAAAAGATATGAATGCCCTGATCAAAAGCTTCCCAAACTTAGACCTTGGAAAGGAGGCAATAATCTGCTCTGTTCCCCTCACCTCCTCACCCCCAGTTGAAGTGCTGCTTATCTTGAGTATGTATAAAGAAAAAAGGCAGTTATTAGTTAAGAATTTTGAATTCCCAATAGGGATACATATTAAGAGTCTCTCAAACTAAGTCAGCAAAGTTGGTAGGTTTGGGTTTTTTTCCCCCAGATTTCAGTGGTACTCAGAGAAGGTGGCTTGAATTTTATCTTACAAAAGGAATGTGAAAGAAAAGTTCAAAACACATCCCCCAAAGGCTCATTCATTCAGAATTAGATTTGACTATAAAGTTCACACAGCACACGAAACTGTTTGAAATTTTAACAAGCATTTAATATGCTGAGTTAGAACCAGAATTTCTTCAACAAAATATTACATGCATGGGATCTCATAACTTAAGAGAGCCCTGATGTTTACATAGCAAATTTGTTCTGTATTACTGTATGTGCTTGCCTGGTAAAACAGGGTATGGGTAATCCTTCTGCATGCAGTTGATGTTTTTAGACCCTTTAGTCTGCATAGCTGACATATACACCATTCCTGTGGCTTGATTTTATTCAAGAGACATGAGAACAAATCTCAGGCAGAACTTGCTTGCTCTAAATTGACCATCTCTAAGGGTTTTTTTGGTAGAAACTCACTCTTTTCCACTTTTGTAATACTTGACACCCCATTCTTTTCCTTATATACTGTTAAGAACAAACAAAATTGTGAACCATTCAGAAGATTTAGAAGTGTTGTATACTTATAAGAAACGCACTAAAAACCCCCTATAAACACTGGGTTCTACACTAACATACTGGGCAGTAACTTAACATGTGCTAAAAAAACCTGCTTTGTGTTAATCTCTAAACACATAAGTGCATGCACATGCATACAGACTTTCATATATTCCTAACCAATTGCCTGTTTTAGTGACCTTTTGTTTATTTGCAGCTGTGGAATGTACACACCAATCAACGCTCAACTCAGATGGACTGATCAGCTCTCCATATCTAATATTGCTAAGAAACAAACACAATCATTCTATTCAAAATGAAGTATCACATCTAGGTACACAGACTTAAAAATACTTAATGAACCATATTCTTCCAATTGTATACCCAGGAGGGAGGGAATACTTCCTTCCTAATACCACTGTGTAGATCATTATGTCTTAGTTAATATCATCAGCAAAGAAAACAGGTAAGATTACAAACAGTGAATCTTAATGCATTCTGAGGTAACGATTACCTTGGGATTAAAATATCTGCAGGACTGGGGCTGAGAGCCTCCAAACAAAGCAATGCGATAATCATGTTTTTTTCTTCTTGGTCTGGTACCTTCCACTAACTCTTCTCGGTCTTCCGGGGAAAGGAGGTGATATCGCATCCCACCTGCAAGGGAGACAACTACTGTTGCAGATCCAGTCTGGCTCATACATGGATAGGGATGTTTCAGAGGCAGGGATGGGGGAGAGATAGAAGGGAGGGAAAAGATGAGAACCAAGTTTCTACATTACACCTATACAGCTTTGATTCAAAATGGAAGAATGCACAGCAGCATGTGAGGGTGGGAGCATACATTAAGATTTACACCCTATTCCAAACTGGCTGCTCCATGTGAAAACAGGACATATACAGACTCATGTCATATACCAATGGATTGATCAGCTCATTTATCCAATATTAACAAACAAGTAAGATTTTTGCATTGGAACAGTCAAAAGAAAGCAAACCCAAAAGGAAGCATTCCAAAGCGTGCAAAAATATCAGTGACATTACAAGCCACTAAAACCAGACAAAAATCCTTATTTCCTATACAATACACTAACTCGGTGTCACACAAGAAGTATGACTGTGATGTCAAATGTCAGCAAATACTTACCAACACATAGGTTAATTTGAATCCTTCCTATTGAGTCTGAAGGAAAACAGTTGTATACGATTTTTAGATCTACACTAAATTGAAGCCAACTAGTTAACTGCTACTGAAATTGCTTTTCTTTTTTACATGAAAAAAATTTACAAATTGTGTCTAAAAACAAAAAAGAAGCTTGTTTCCATTTCATCTGCACCCTGAGTATGCAAAAGTAGGATCAATTATTGTAGGATCAATGGTCAGTATAGAATAGATAAAAACAGTAAAACATAGACCTAAAATTCTAATTTGCTTAGGAAAGCTTTAAAATATTCAAAATGTTGATGTATTTCTTTTATTAAGCACATATGAACATGAACGCTATTGAAGTTACGAGCCTGTCACAAAGGCAGACTAACTTTCAGTTACTCTAACGAGTCATTGACAAAATCTCCATTCCATTACTTCTCATGGAGTTCATGCCATTTGCTAGGAGAAAACAAATGAAAGTCACACTATTACATAAGATGAGTTTTATTTACATAATAATCTGCTAATCCAACTTCAACTAAACACAGCATCCTAGAGGGAACACAGACGGATTTAAAGAGAAATGTTAGAGCATTTTAAAGCAAACAATTTTCAAAAACATCCAAAGAATTTTTTTAATCATACAGAACATCATAAAGATTTCAGCTAGAGGTCAACTTACTGATCACCATTTTAAGGCATTCTGGGTTATCCTGAATAAGTGGTTCAGCCTGAACTGTTTTACTTAAGAAGTTCTTTGATATTAGAGGGAATCGGACTTTAGCAAGAATATCAACCATGTACGGCTGGCGATTTGGCTCATCATACTTCAGCCATCTCACTGCTGCATCATAAACCTTAAACAAGAGACAAGGAGAGAAAGGGATAAGGTGTATCACCAAACAGCAAGACAAGTAACAGAACCTTAATGCTATGAATTGATTCTAATGCCTGCTGGAGGTTAATTATATTAACATTTTATTATGTGGGGATCCCATTGTCATCTTTCAAAAAAACCACAAAAAACCTCCTATAGCAGAAGTCAGCCAAGCCCAAAAAGACAATGCTCAGACAAGTAAAACAAATGCACAACCACTGAACAAATCTTATCTACAAACTTCAAAAGCCTACTACTTCTGTTGTTTAACTTTTTTCCCTCCAAACGGAAAACATGAATATGCAATTCCCATTTATGTAATTCCTGTAACAGGTTAAAATTTAATACTCTTCAAGTTCTGTGCCATAACGTCAGTAATGCTTTCACAGAAATGAAGTAACTTCTACTTGATATAGTTTCCTGAGGTGATGAACTGGTTTTCTTACCAAACCATCATGTTGGGTATCCAAATACATTGCTATTGTTGTGTCTCAGGGGA
Organism: Rhadina sibilatrix; assembly: GCA_013400275.1. Classification (NCBI taxonomy): domain Eukaryota; kingdom Metazoa; phylum Chordata; class Aves; order Passeriformes; family Phylloscopidae; genus Rhadina; species Rhadina sibilatrix. The sequence goes on from VWYO01007446.1 coordinate 20,274, forward strand.
CCATTTAAATCCAAGTTTTTATCTGCAAACTACTGTAAATTTACCAGACTGTCTCCTCTTTTTCTCCTCCTCACAGGAAAAGATAATAGGAAGGTAGCACAGGGAAGATAATCAAGAAATCAGCTCTATTTATAATTGTCTGCTGGGTCAGGGAGAAATGAAAAAAAATTTCCAGGATTACATGTATATTTTGATACTTCCATGCTGTTCTCAGACACAGCAAGCTTATCCACTCTGAAGTGGCAGGACAACCTTGTCGCCCTTTTCAGGCTTCTGATGTTTGCATTTTTGTAATGGAGTTTCTCAGTGATTTTCACATAAACAATCTATTGTTATTGTAACTATTTCTTTATGTTTACATTCTTCTCATAAGGAGGAGACTGTTGATGGACTGCTACTTTGACCAGTGTGGTTGGAGAGGTGGCAACCTTCATCCTCCAATCCCTGGTCATTGTCGAAATTCCATAAATAGAGGTCAAAGAAAATAAATGCTCTCTTTTTTGCCCTGACGACTGACTCTGTGCGAGTTCCTCATTTCATGTCCTCTGACCACACCACCTCACTGTAAGTAATAGCATAGCCAGTGCCTACACCTGTAGCTGAAACTGGTCACAGTGGTTGGTGCAGAGTGACAGACACAACATGGAAAGACACTTAATGGAAGAATTATTCAGGACTACTAGACCACCCCAGTTGTAATTCTGCAAAATCACCAGGGAATGTGGGAGAGCAAAGAAAACAATAATTAAAGGCTCAATTCCATCAGCTAAGGAAATTTAACAGAATGACTTGAACAGGAACATTGTATAGGACAGACAGTACTTAATGCTACCTTCCCCTTTTGCTAAATGTAACTACACTCCACACCAAAATAAAATTTAGAGTAAAATGTCAACTTTCTAGCAGTGCTTCTGAGAAATAAGATTCCTGTAGTACAACTGACAAACTTCTGTAGTTTCTTACTGCACACTACCAGTTTCCTAAAGGAATTTTAGTGATGCCATGCTGAATACATAACATTTCTACCACTGCTGCCAGGTTAAAGCACACCATCCTACCTTACCAACAGAACGTCAAGAACATCGTAAATCGTGTTATTTTGGCTGCAAGCCAAATGACACTTCCAGCTCTGAGAATGTTATCCCATGATCTGAACTCTTCCCAGCACTCAGTAAGAATGTTGAACTGTGACATTACTCATTTATATCTGTAACAAACCAACTACCATATTCAATCACCTGGTATTATCCCCCACTCTTACTAATTCTTATTTTCCTAAGTTACATCACCATACAGTAAGACAAATAACTAAACCTTAATGCTTCAAATCAATTCTTCTGTCAATGGAAACTTCACAGTCAGCAGAACATCCATTTCCAAGAGGATATGCATACCATCTCAGCTACAACATCCCTCTGTTGCACTTCAAAGATATGAGTCAACTCATGATGCCATACCCACACAAGCTTAAGTTACCTAACTCACGCACCAGAACAGCAGAGCTACAAAGGTAAGACTGCAGTTTGTTTTCAACAGCTTTGACTAAGAAGTTACAAGTGCCCAGCAGCTACAAGTACCACTCAATTGCTACAACCAGCCTACAACCACCTGTCTGGGCTGCAGCATAGGCACCTACATGCTTCCTATTTTCCTGAACTGGGAAGAACAAGCTGGCAAATAATCATTCAGGGCTGTGCTCCAAGCTGAATCAAGCATTCCAGATGGGATGGCTGTGAATGTAATTTCTACCACAGGTTACAAAATTTTAATTGAGTGAACTTGAGGCTCCTTTCAGCCACCTACACTTTTTTATGTCCAGTCCCTAAATTGTTCCAGCAATCCACCACTGCCAGTGTTTTACTCATCTTACTTCCAAGTCCCTCAGTTCCCTGGGCTTGTGTATGTTATGTTTCCATCAGAAAACTGCTCTCTGGAAATGGGCTAGGCCACACTCAGCTAGAAACGTGCATCCATTGAAGTGCATTTTGCTCACCACTTTGAAGTGGTCCACTTCCACCAAAAGCCCATAAATCCCAATCTAGAAGCAACCACTACAAAACAAACTATTTAGCTCATGTACTAATGAATCAGAAGCCCTATAGCTATCTTGACAAAAGAAACTGTTCTGCTTATTCCTTCTGTGACTTCTTTCTTCAACTTTGCTGAAACAACACATCTATAAACCACACCTGAAATGTTGGTAATTGTGCGGAGACAAAAGGAGATGCTGCTGAAGGCAGTCTCCCCTCTGATATCTTACACCTGTGTTGATTATCCTAGATTGGCAACAGCCTTGCCCTCACAGCCATGGGCATGATAAAGAGTGAGTTAGCTGGGAAGAGTCAGTTGGAGTCTGCTGGCTGTGCTGTGAAGACCCAGGGACAGGAGGTTGTGCAAGGGACAGAAAAGGTGAGCTGCTGTACGTAGGACAGACAGGGTTAGGTGGCTGTGCTAGGGATGGGAAGGAGTGAGCCAGAGCTGTGTGGAGCTGCTCTTAGAAGATACAGAGAGAAGGGTAGGGGGGAGACTTTTTGAATATCAAGGTGCTGCTGCTTGAAGCCTTCTGATGATTCTAATGAAGTACCTCCAGTGCAGTGTCCATGTCGACTGTGACAAATATTTATTAATATTTGGTTGTGACCAAGTTAGGATGAACCTTTTATTCCACAATTTAGCAAGCACTATGTGCATCATATCCTCTAGAAACATCAGAAGTGAGATACTTGAATACCTGAAGCCAGTTCTTGATCAAAAAAAAAAAAAAAAGATAGTTAGGTTCGATGCTTTTAGTTTCTACAAAGCAGGAATCTCACCTGGTCTTCTGCCCTCACTGTCAATGTATCTTGGTTCAGGAGATGTGTCACACGCTTAACATCAAGCTGAAGAAACTCATCTGTCTTGTAAACCTCAGTGAAATGCTGATGGATGAAGTCATCTGCAGTGGCTTTCAGTTCCGGGCAGTCTAGGCATTCTGCTAGCACACTTATGCCTATGAAGGAGAATTAGGAAAAAAGCCCTTCTAAACTTGAACTGCAATTACCTTTAATATATTAAAATAGAATAAAATTACTGTTGTTTCAGTGATACTTACAATTCCAGTTTAATATTTATTACCATGCTTTCCCCCCACCATTAAAACACATGCTATCGTAACTCATCTGCAACTCAAGGCAAACTAAGACAGAGACAAGCTGCTGATCCCTATCCCTACTGAACTAATTGGAGGATCAGACCTGCAACACTTGCTGTATTAACTGTCTCTCCAGCACTATTTCCTCACTGTTTCTTTCCCAATTACAAAAAGACAACAGTACTGATGCCTTAAGTTTTGAGGCTTTTTCCTGTTTTGTTCTGGTGGGTGGTTTTGCTGGTGTGTTGGGATCTGGTCACAGGGTGATGGGGAAGGGCACCTCTGGGTTTAGCAGCTTCAAGGACACTCTCCGAGCTCCAGGCCCCGAAGATAAACAACGTAGAAGGCAGGAACTATGGAACATCAGAAATGCGGAATTGTTCATTGGACAGTGGATGGGGCAGATGCTAATGGACCAGAACTTGTAAAAGGGGGGGAATCTCGTGACTCTCCCTCTCTTGCTTCCATCTTGGAGCCATCCAGGCAAAGCTACTGCTGTGGCTGCCGGGGTGTGGCCTTGAAGGCCTAAATGAAGTTCACTCTATTTTTATAACCCTGTCTGGCCTCTGCTTCAGCCTTAACCAAGTCTGAGCCAAGCCACACTAAGCACATCTAACCAGAACAGCTTGAGAAACTGGATCCATGTTTTACAACCTCTCCTGACCTGCTCATGCAGCATCAGTCACCAAGCAAGCCCAGTTTCCTTCAAGAGTCATGGTGAACCAGGACCTTTCTATACACACAGCATAGTCAGCTGCAGACTAACACAAAGTCAAGCTGATGTTGCAGAAAGGATAAAAGGTTGGCATAAAGGTATAAACAGCAAGAGAAGCACCAATGCCAACTTTGCCATTAAAAACCATCTAACCACAGAGCTTTTCAGCAGTAACTTCTCATCATGCCACAGTCTTCCTTCTCACAGAAGAAATGTCAAGTGGGGTAGAAGCAGCACACTAACATATGAGCTGCTCAGAGTAGTAAAATGCAAACTAGAAAGATAAAATCCACACATATCACAAAAATTCAAGATTCAAATTAAGCCATGGTTTCTTTCACATACTTTTTTTTTTAATGAACTGCCTACTTGCCTATGAATCTGCACAAAGCATGTTCCAATTTAAAAACAATGCCTTAAAGAAAAATTGTTTTAATCTTTTTGCAATAAATTAGCAACAATGTATGCAAGTGTTTGTAGCCACGGTTCGTGCCTGCAATGTTTTGATTTTCTGAAATTCCTTTCCCAGGGACAATTCCAGAAAAACAGGACAGTATACAATAACATACCCTTGTTTTTCTGGAATTGCCTCTGGGAAAGGAATTTCAGAAAATCAAAACATTGCAGGCACGAACCGTGGCTACAAGTGTTAGAGACCATAATTAATTTTCCACCTAACAGGAGCCACAGGGCAGAATGCCTCAAAGCAAGCCTAAGTGGCATTTTCTTTAGGTAATGCCTTTCTTCCTGGCGTTGTTTCAGAGCTGCAGCTGTACTGCACTGAAGTGTCAGTTGAGTCAAGGTAATTCAGATGTACTCTGCAAAACATTTCTATTGCTGCTATAAACATCTGTAATATGGTTGAAATATTACTAGAATTACCTAACAATGTCAATAAAAAAACACTGAAAAAAGTTTCTCTTAAATTTCTGATTATATAAAGTACACCAAATCTTACGCATGAAAATGTATTTAGTTCTACTTGTTGTCTGCCTTATCTGTAACACTGAGTTTACAGCTACAGAACATGATATCAAACCTGCCCAGATGACATTCATTGTTTTCAGTCAAAATTAAAAGCTAATAAAACCAAAAGTAGCCTAAACTTACTCTTATACTTGTAAAAGGTATGCTAGTTCTGTAAGTTACAAATATGTTGAATTCTGTCTGCAAGTACAGTAATAACTGAAAGCTCCACCTCATTAAACACATGCAGATCTCTAACAAACAAAAAGCCCCAGCATCCTGCCAAGTTGGACGAGACCTTGCACAGTCAGTAGACCCTGTGGCAAGGGGCAACAGCTCAGATTCAGAGAAAAACTATTTTTACATGCCTGGATTTAGCCAAATGTTACTGTTTATCTGCAGATAGACAATACAGCAAAGTTAAAAAATAAACAGTAATTTTAAGTCTATTTCTCTTACCAAGACAATTGGAAGCATCAACTTGTTCTTTTAAAAAGTCCACACACATTTTTTTCACAGGTTCAATCTGATACTGGTTTGCTGCATCTAGTAGAGATTGGACATTATTGCTGTTAACTGAGATTCTGCAAAACAGAAGGTGTAAAATTAGCATCACTGAAATGACCTAAGTTGCAGCAATAAAAAAAAGCAACTTACAAAAATCCACATAAATGGCAAAATTATTTCCCTCTGATTTACCCAAGAATCTTCCACATACAGTCTAAGGACACATCCTTCATGACCTTTCCAAACTACTTTTGTTTGCTCCACTTTACCCAGGCAGGGCAAAGAATAACCACTTCTGGAATCTGAAGAATAAGCCTTTAACAGGTCCTGTGTGGTCCTATACTATTGCTATGAGTTGTATGACTAACCACTTTCACAAAAGGAAAAAAAACAAAACAACCTAATTCAGAACCTTTTCTAATGACCACTTTCAACTCCCAAGCAGACACCAGTAAAACCTGTCTGAACTCTCTCACGACTGGTCTGGCTGATCTGCCCAGAGTGCATAAGCAGAATAACTACTTTGGCAGTGCTTCAAGAGAAGTTATGGAGGCCACAGTCTAGGGCTTAGGTATCAGGACAGGCAACCATGTGGCTGGGGTAGGCTGTTGACACAGACTGATGGATTATACAAAAAGATTCCTCTCAAAAGAAAGGAGAAAGCCTCCCTAATGAGAGTTAACCCCCATTGGATGAAAGGCCTGCCATCCATAGGTCTGATTAAAGCTGATTAAGTACTGTTTACAATCCATGCCATCTGCAGTTCTGTTGGGGGAGGGGTAGGAAGAGAAAGAAAACCCACAAAAACCCCCAAACACATGGACTAGCTGAGATAGGGGGGAAACACTGTTCACAGAAGAGTCATCCATCCTGCCTGTTTTGAGATGAAGGTATAATACATACATACATACATATATCTATATACATATATCTATATCTATATCTCCTATCTCATAGCAGGAAAGACACTCAAAACACTGCACTAAATTTGGCAAACAGAGACAGGCAAACGTGAAACCACTACATTCATGGATATGGTTCTGTGCCATAGCCACTATGACCACAAAGAGAGACCCTGCTGACATCATGAATTGCAGAACCATGGGAAACATCATTTGACTCCAACAGTGAAGTCAAAAGCTTCAAGTGCTTTGAATTACTTTCTGGAGACAAATACCACTCTCTTTAGTCTGTACGGCTTCCTACTGGTTAAATAAAAAGGAAGAGGGAAGAAGGATAGAAGGTCTAGTCACATCAGGCTTTAAACAAAGGAAAGAATTTTAATGGTAACAAAACTGATGAATCACAGAAGCATTATTTTAAGATTTTATAATTTAAAATTGGCGGGCTTCCTAGAAAATTGGTGGATTTCCATGAGCTTTAAACAACAAAACTACCTTGCAGTATAAGCAAACTCCACGAGCTGTTCAATAATGTCAGGTTCTGCATCTTTTAGCTCCACTTCAAAGGACTTTGATTCAATCATATTTGCTGCAAACAGATTAGAAGACAAACTTTTAATCAAGAAGTCACTCTAGTTATTGTATGTTTTGCAAACAGTAGAAAATAAAGCAATTATACAAAGTGGTAACCTGCTAAAAACTGCTCAGAGTTGATTGCTGTTTTCCCAGGATTGCTAATGCAAGTCAGGAAAGAAGGCAGTAGAACAAACAAGATAACTGGTGTGAGTACATCCTTGTATTATCTGAATTATGATAAACCGTGTTAAGTAGAAAATGTCCTAGATGTTGTTGACTGCAGCCAGACTGCACCAGCACTGTCAAAAGCCATTTCCACATTCAAGCTGATAACAAGAGAGACAGCTCTGAGCTCCCCACATCCAGACATAGCACCAGGTTTGTCCACAGTTGGTTACCATGGACCACTGGAATGAATGGTTACTTTACTTCCACTCAACTTTGATTTTACAGTAATTTTACGCTTCATGGGTAAGGCATACAAAAGATAAGATAGTGCATAACGGATTTAAAAAAAAAAAAAAAAAGCATAAATGAGAGAATTACAGAATCACAGAATTAATATAATCACTTAAAGGCTGGAAAAGATCTCTAAGATCTACCACTCCAGCCACTAAACCATGTCTATAACCTCTGAAAGCCCAATTTATATGCAGAAGTGCCCGATGGCAGACAAATTCTGTAATGGAACAAAAAAATTCCCAATTTTCAGGTCAAGGAAGGAGATGAACTTTAATACAATGTATAGGCCCCTGTCACTAAGACAGCTTATATATGAAGTAACACTTGACTTGATCAAAAGAGTTACAATGGAAATGGAAAATGAAGGGAGAGGTTAACAGTGATGAATGGAAGAATGACACTAAATGAGAAATCTTCACTTATCCCTCAAATTGATCACTTTCATAAGATAAACAAGTTGACAGACATGAATATATCAGGATATCATCATGAAAGTTTAAAATGAATCAGTTTTCAAAAGACTTACTAGTAAACATCAAGTTAAAAAAATGACTGGCTGAAGCAAGCACAACACGGTGAGCTGGGATCTTTCTTCCTTGAACCATAAGAATGACATCACAAAGAGTTTTCTGAATCAGAGAAAAAGAAGACAAAAATCAACATTTTTGAAAATATTTCAACAGTATTTCTTTTAAAACAGCTTACGGAAATTCATTGTTCTTTGTAACACACACAACTCACGAGCATTATGTGATAAAATGGTTTTCTGAAAGTCAACCTTCAGTAGCCTGGAGAAGTAGCAAACATCAGTTTACCCATGAATTTGTACAGGATGACCATGAATAACATGAACTCTGACTAAATTATCTCCTGTAGCTTTTACATCAGCCTACAATAATGTAGGCTCAGCAGCATCTAGTAGGGGTTGCACTTATATTGCACTGCTTTCATCTATCAGTGCCTCTCCTCTACTTTGCTGCTGACTTTCCAAAAAATTCACAGAACTTCATATCTGAAGACTGCCATCCTATTTCCCAACTGGAGTCAAAGTGATGAATGAGTTTAAAGCATTCAATGGGGCATTTTAAAGAAAATGTATCAAAAAATATCACTTCTGTGGAAGGGCTTAACTGGTCATACCAGATGAGCAACTAGCTTCCAAACAAAACATAATTTATTTCTCATTTGTTTGCTCTTTATATGTAGGCAGCTAGTTTCTTCCCTACGACATGTGCACTGTCATGCTCTAGAAGGGTAAACAACAGAACTTATAAAAGCTTTCAGGAGGGACAGGGGTAAAAACCCCCACAATTTGAATAGATTCTGAAATGCTCTCTCTTCTAAGAGCATATTGAGTGAAATAAATGCGTATCATACTACAGTTAAATATAATTATCTATTAAGAAAGAAAAATTGAGCAGCACTGCTCCCCCAAAAAGTAGAAAATCATTTTGGACCATTACCTTAAGTTCATTGAACTGCTTTCAAAAACATCTACACACACCCATCCCAAGGCTAGCCCCAGAAAAGAACATTTCTACTGTGGGAAATATATACTTGCTTAGAACTGCAGCAGTGTTTTCCACGTGGAGACAATATTATCTAGGGTTGATAACCCACGTTAACAATTCCTTTAAACATGCTAGTTTTTATTTTACTACAGGATACTCAAAAGGACATATTGGACAAAATATAAATAATAATTTCAAAAATATCATCTAAATGGAAGTTAGATGGGGGGTGACAAAAAGTTTTAAGCCACTTGGGATTGAAACAACAACAAAATAGAGACGATTCTGGAAAAGTTTCAGAGGAAATCCATTAAAAGCTGAAATTTCTAACGCTTCTGGTTCAAAAAAAGCATTGAAAACTAGCAGTCTAAGATACCATAAAATCCTATGGCCAAGCTTTGCCAAGACTTGCAGCTGTTGCTTGAGCTCCACACTGCATTTCTAAGGCACATTAAATGACTCAGCTCAGCATTCGAAACACCTCAGATGTTCTAAGGCCCCTCTGGGTGCATTTGCCAACCAGAACAGACCATCATTTTGACTTCTTTCCCTGGGATATTTCTGGGTGTGATGGTTCCATTCCAACTAATGCTCTTCTGAGGATTTCTGCGTTCCTTTCCAGAAGTGTTGTCACTGGCAACAGGTGACTGGTGGTAACCAAAGGACACACCCGAGCGTCAGCTTCTGCAGGGCACTTCATCTTCCAAATAACAGGTTCAGCAACACCTTGCAGCTCCATCCCAGCTACATTCCCAATGACTTCATTCTTGGCTGACCTCCACTGAGCTGCAATGTTGCAACAAATGATTTATGCACATGCTGTCCAATAGCTCTGGAAAATCCACAAAGATGTGGATCACCAATGCTGGAGACAAGCAACAAGTCCTCCAAGCACTAAACACACCTGGCCCCAATATCTCACCTGTACTGAGTGCAAGTATATCCACAGTTTACTCTAAACTCCCATACTCATGGAGGATTCCTCTTCATCCCAGCTCCCACAAAAAGCAGCCTCCTTAAAATGAGCTCCCATTAAGTTCCCATACGCCCAGATTCCTACAGGATTAAACTAAAGAGCTAAATATCTAGAGCTGCGAGTGCACCTTGACATTTCCATCACAGGAAATTTTAACTCATATTCAGGTTTTGTAACTATAGCATAGTTCTTGACTTAACAAAATACAAGAGGAAAGAGCTGACTACAAATCCTCTTACAACTTCAGCACAACTAATGAGCTGAAATTGTTGTGTTTTCCTCTGGCTACTGCTGACTTCCCAAATTTATCCTGTACAACCCTACCTTCCACTACTCTCTCAGTAATACTTGAGCTCCTCTTACAAACAACTCCTAAAAGAAGCATGAGTTTCATGAAATCTGCAAGAATTTCTGTACCAGTCAGCGCTGCGTGGGATATCTAAAGCTCACCTGATGAAAACTTTGCAGGCAAAACTCAGAGCTGCACCTCCCTGGGCATAACAGATTCTGGAATTTGAATCAGAAGTACACACAAACTTCGCAGCACTTAATCCTGATGCTCTCACTCCTTGTTTGGAGTGGTTCATAGCTACATGAGAGCTGGCACTCCACTCTACTGCAAGATGAGGCACTTGAGAACAATGTAGCACACACTGGAACAGGGACAAGGTAAAGCACTGTGAATTCCTGTGCTGGGTACTGCACATACATCTACAGTAGGGCAATATCTCCTTTATCTACTTACAAATACTAACAGCATCTAGCATTCCCTTTTAAACAATGGCAGAAGTATGAACTACACACTGAGAAACCAAGTTATGAATTCAGAATTCAGTGCCAAGTGTGAAGCCCCGACATGGTCTGGCTTCAAAGTTAGCTTTAACTCTGGCTACACATCACTGTTTTTAAACAAACCAAAGTTCCACAATCAATCTAGATCCTCCTCTGAGAAAGAAGATTTCTTCATATGCAAGGAGATACACGTATCATCCTTCTGTTCTTGTACCATTACTTCAATGCTTTTTATAAAAAAATAATTAAAAATTAGTATTTACTTCATTTTGGACAGCTCAATTGAAATGCACTTGTATGATTGTCATTTTGGTTACCACTCTTGCTCTATTGGTAAACAGAGGAGTTGTCTTTAATGCTCATTAAACTATTGACCACGGAAGCTGATCAGCCCAAGAGTTCACATTCTGAGGCCGGATGAAGCCACCAAACTCCTACAGTGCCACCGCCTTCCTAGTGCGACGGCCAGAGGTACTCAAGACAAAAATGCCACCTTCGAAACCAAACAATGGTTCTACTCATCCCTCTCCTCCCTCTTCACTGTTCACGGGGTATTGCTCAGAGAAGGGTTTCTGCTCAAAAATGCAGCATCAGCGCCTTTCCACTGCCCTTAGGCTTCAGTTCGAAAAGGGCTCCGTAAATGCTCTCACCGGAGACACTGGGCCATCCATCAATCACAGCCTCACTCCTGCCCTATCACACGCAAGGCGTTATCGGATAAGGAAAAACAGATCCACGCCGCCTTCTGCCTCCAGCACCCACAAGGAGCCGGCGCAAACGAAATCGGAACTCGNGTAAACAAAGAGCGGGGCGGGGCTCGGCAGCATCACGTGGAGGGCGCGTGCGCGGCAGTCTGAGGGGCGCTGCCCTTTGGGAGCGTGGCTTTTCCCAGAGGACACACCCCCGCCTGAGGGCGTGGCCCACGGGGCGGGGCTCAGGGGCGGGGCCAAGCCACGGCGGGGGCGTGGCCGCGGCCGGTCCCGCGCGGGGCCGCGGTTCCTTCCCGGAGCTGCTGTCCCGGTCCGTGACGGGCGCGCCCCGAGCCCCGGGTCTGGCCGTGCNGTACACACAAACTTCGCAGCACTTAATCCTGATGCTCTCACTCCTTGTTTGGAGTGGTTCATAGCTACATGAGAGCTGGCACTCCACTCTACTGCAAGATGAGGCACTTGAGAACAATGTAGCACACACTGGAACAGGGACAAGGTAAAGCACTGTGAATTCCTGTGCTGGGTACTGCACATACATCTACAGTAGGGCAATATCTCCTTTATCTACTTACAAATACTAACAGCATCTAGCATTCCCTTTTAAACAATGGCAGAAGTATGAACTACACACTGAGAAACCAAGTTATGAATTCAGAATTCAGTGCCAAGTGTGAAGCCCCGACATGGTCTGGCTTCAAAGTTAGCTTTAACTCTGGCTACACATCACTGTTTTTAAACAAACCAAAGTTCCACAATCAATCTAGATCCTCCTCTGAGAAAGAAGATTTCTTCATATGCAAGGAGATACACGTATCATCCTTCTGTTCTTGTACCATTACTTCAATGCTTTTTATAAAAAAATAATTAAAAATTAGTATTTACTTCATTTTGGACAGCTCAATTGAAATGCACTTGTATGATTGTCATTTTGGTTACCACTCTTGCTCTATTGGTAAACAGAGGAGTTGTCTTTAATGCTCATTAAACTATTGACCACGGAAGCTGATCAGCCCAAGAGTTCACATTCTGAGGCCGGATGAAGCCACCAAACTCCTACAGTGCCACCGCCTTCCTAGTGCGACGGCCAGAGGTACTCAAGACAAAAATGCCACCTTCGAAACCAAACAATGGTTCTACTCATCCCTCTCCTCCCTCTTCACTGTTCACGGGGTATTGCTCAGAGAAGGGTTTCTGCTCAAAAATGCAGCATCAGCGCCTTTCCACTGCCCTTAGGCTTCAGTTCGAAAAGGGCTCCGTAAATGCTCTCACCGGAGACACTGGGCCATCCATCAATCACAGCCTCACTCCTGCCCTATCACACGCAAGGCGTTATCGGATAAGGAAAAACAGATCCACGCCGCCTTCTGCCTCCAGCACCCACAAGGAGCCGGCGCAAACGAAATCGGAACTCGCCAGGCTCGCCGTGCGGCTCCGGAGACCCTGAGGCACCGGCGGTGCCGGGTCCGGTGGGTTTTTCCCGCACTCGGGCCCAAGGGACGGGAAACCCACGGCACGCTCGGCGCAGGAGCGGGACCTGCCCTCAGGGCAGCACGGACACCGCGGGCTCCCGGCCCCGGCGAGCGCCTCCCGTACCTGCTTGCGCATGGCGTTCATGACGCCCATGAAGGAGGCGAGCAGCTTCGCCTCCTCGCGGGCGGCGAGCTTCTTCTCCGTCTTCTTCTTGCTGCTCTTCTCCGACCCGGGCGCGGCCATGCTCGCTCGCGCTCACCGCCGGCGCGCCGACCCCGCTCGGGAACATGCGCCCGCCGGCTGCCGGGCGGCGAACGGCGCGTCCCGGCGCTCGGCAGGGCGGGGACAGCGACACCGGAGGGACGCGCGCAGCTCCCGGAGCGCTGCCGTCGCCGCGGCGGACGCGATCTGGGGGCGGGGCCGGCGCGCTGACGCCATCAGCCGGCGCGCGGCCCC
>VWYO01007446.1:48536-58786 GCA_013400275.1 Rhadina sibilatrix
GAAATCCAGTGGAAAACAGGATACCTGGTGTTCCTGAGTCTCAGTTTTAATCCACATAGGAACAGTTGGCTCCCCTCACTGGGTGGAGCATCTCACAATGGGATGATGTAATGTCTTCAGTCATGTGGTGAGCCTTAATGGCCCATTAGCAAAAGATATCCCCTGGAGAGAGGATGGGTCTGGAAGAGATAAGGAACATTGTTCCACCTGGTTTTAACGGCTGGCTCATTAGAAGGCTAATGGAGTTATGAGGAATGGGTTATACAAGAGATAAAGAAAAAAACACCTCCCCAACCAGTTTCAGCAGATGGAAAATAAAATACACACTTTTGGTTGCATATTGCAACCCAAGACAGTGTGCTCCCCTCTGGCAATGATATGTAGGAGGCAGAGAAGCGACACCCACACGAGGATCATGCAGCAACAGCCCAGTTTATTAAGACCTCTTTTCCTTATATCGATGAGCACGTGCAGTCAATCCTCATGGGCTGAGCCAGTTCAGGCAGCCAACCAACCAATAGCTGCCTGAACTGCCAATGGCCTGGGCCTGCTGTCCAATGGGCCTTACTGGTTGGGTCACACTATTAGGGTAATTATGTAATCAATCATATTTCAGTTATAAGATTGGAATTAATTATAACTGTGGGGCCTACAGACAGGCCAGCTGCAGGCTACCACGCTTCCCTGCAAAATTTTATTTTGAGGAAACATCTACAATGGGTAGTGACTTCAGTTTCATTTAAACAAATTAGATCTGATGCTTCAGAAAACATACATATTAATTCTCAATTCTCCTTTTCAGTTATTGTGAAGATCTACTTGCATCTGCAAATATGAAGTGAAAATGTAGAGAGACTATACACTATTTTTCAAGCCAACATCTGGTGTTTTTATTGTGGAGAAAACTAAAAATGTCATATGTAAAGCATTGCATATGTTTTCTTTTTAATTTATACTGTTTTGCATAACTGATTTCTAATATCTCCTTTGTTTTAACAAACCTGTGCTTCAGGTTAACATATCTTTGGAGTGCCACAATAATACATATTGTACAGTTAATGCATATTTGACTCTTTCAAGGGATATTTAACAGGCTTCTTTTCATATAATAATTTAAAATTATCTGGATCAGCCAGTTTTATTTACACATATTAGATGAGGTTTGAATTGTTTCTTCTAATCCTTTTTTCTCACGTGTCTCTTGAGGGAGTTGCAATTTAAAATATCCAGAACACTCACGTTGTCGTGTTGCTCTTCACATGTTTCAATACTGTAGTAGTCCTCAGTGAGCTGAAATTACACCGACCCTGCTGATGTTAGAAACCTTCACACTTGGACGACAAAGTCCTTGTTCAACCCTATCCCCTCCAGTAGATGTCATCGTGGCAATGGAGAATACTGCTGGGGATACTGGGAATGAGATCTTTGCCAAGGCAGGAAGACTTGCACTACTAGACTTTGTTTCTCTCAAAACAAGGTGATTCTCTCAATGCTTTTCATTTATGGAGAGCTTTTTCTTTCTATAATGCTATGAAAAACACGTTGACTAGTAAAACACCGGACTGTGGTCCACAGCAGTGGTGTTTATATGCTCTGAAGATGGTTGTAAGAATAGATACATGTGAGAAGAAATGCATGTGTAATACTCAGTTTGTCACTTGATTTTGGGTTTTTTTCCCTGCAACTATACAGTTTCTTGTGTATGATACCCCTTGCTCAAAGCCATCATATCCTTTCTGTTCTACTTCCCCCCTCCCCGCCCTAATCCTCTTTAGAAATAATTTCCCCAAAGGAAAACACAAATCCTCCTATTTCATTTTTACCACAAGTGAATCTCTCCACAATCTTCAGCACCTGAGCTGCTGGGTGTCCAGTCAGTTTTAAGGTTCGTAGCTGCCTGAGTGGGTCACTGAGCAGTGAATAAATCCACAACCTTGTATTATTACTAGGTATAATTTTAATCTCTCAAACAGAGAACAAATCCCCAGAAGAAAAGACAAATCAGTCACTGGCAGTTTTACTTCCACAAGGGCTGCAAGGCTGCAACAAACACATCTATATAATTTGAAAAACATATTGAAAACATATTGAATTATTGAAAATATATTTAGCTATTGTTCAATAGCTGATCTCAGTTTCTCACAAAGGTCATGAAGTTCAGGATTAGAAAAAAATATCAGACACCTTCCTCCACTTTGGAAGTCGCAACAGTTTTGTTTGAAAGTGTGATATGTATTTAGTGAGTGTTGTCCCTTTATAATTTTAGCCAGTGCTACATCTGTGTTCTTCATGACAGACTGACAATATGTAAGATGTTGTAAGATAAAATAGAGCACAAGCTGAGCTGAGTGAAGCAAGCTGCTGAGCTGAAATGTGACTTTCTAAAAATCAACAGGGTGCAGCTATATTAAACAATAAGTACATAATTTGAATGTTCTCTTTTGTCTAGATAATAGCCCTATGAATAATAAGTTTTTACTTTTTAAAATGGTAGGCTTTGGGGAAGCACATAGCAAGAAAGCAGAGCACTAATGGCGTGATTAAATTAAGAGTCTGCTTCTCCTCCTTAGTGCAGTCTTTGAGACTGAAGCAAGTCTCTGTGACTAACATAAATTCTAGGGGAAATGGCCAGAAAATTAGAACAAATTTGTGACCTCTCAACAGTAAGAGGAAAGCAATTCTTATTGGCAAGATTTTTGTCATTGTTCACGTTCTTAAAAAAATGTTGGCTGGAATTTTGTCCTTGACCAAGTGGAAAGGCTCTCTGCTGGCAGGAGAACAATGTATTTAATAAAAACAAAGCAACTGATGCTTTTGTCAGAACAAGAACAGACATCTGTCTGGCTATTCTGAGTAAGCAAAAATAGCAGAAAAACCCCATAAAGTTCTATGAAAATAAATGGGGTAATGAAAGGGTTGCAAATAATGCATTTGTTTATAAGTTACCACCTCATCTGAGCACTGTCAAAGAACATGGGAAGAAAAAATGTCTTTTATCCTCAGGAAATGTAGGATGTCACGTTATCAAAGTTAACAAGGAAAGCAAACTGTAAAAAAAATCCTATGGTAACATTTTAAGAACTGTGAAGATGCACCTCTTAACTATAAAAGCAGGAGATGAACTTAGCTATAATCTGTCAGAAAAGGTAACAAAGAAAACTACCTAGCTCATGTTCACTTTTGATTTTGCTTCAAATATTTGAGATTTTTGTTCAATATATTGTTCTATTTAAAAGTACTTACGTTCCCATTAACAGTGCTCCTATACTTTTTCTAAAAGCATTTCACAGCACTGTAATTTAATTTCACCTAAGTCTTAAAATACTCAGAGTCTAACTCACTGCTTTGAGAGGAGAGAATAAGCATCACAGATAAAAGCCCAGAAGCTTGGAAAGGTAATCATAAGGAGACATCACTCAGTTCTCTGTATCTGTCTTAGAGCAGGGTCAAATATGGCCAAACTCTTCTTGAAAACCTGAGGTGATGGTAATTCCACATTTTTCTCCAGGGATCTGCAGCTGCAGTGCTATCAGCACACTTAGAGCAGGCATATAGGAAATATGGAGACAAACTTCTTACTAAGGCCTGTAGCGAAAGAAACCAAGCATAATGGTTTACAGTAAAAGGATGTGACTGAGACTAGATACAAGGAAGAAATTCCTTATAATGACGGTGGTTAAACACTGGAACTGATTGCCCAGAGAGGTGGTTGACATCCCATCCCTGGAAACATTCAGGGTCGGGTTGGATGGGACTCTGAGCAACCCAATCTAGTTGCAGATGTCCCTGCTTGTTGCAGGCGTGTTGGACAAGATGACCTTTAAAGGTCCCTTCCAATCCAAACTGTTCTATGATTCTATGATTTCCTAATGCCAACCTTCTGTCTCCCTTGCAGCTTAGCTTACAATTTGTCATCTTATCTGCTTTAAAAAAAAATTAATCTCTCTCAGGATTATGAAACTTAGTAATGTAATTGAAGCCTTGACTTTTCGTGAGGGAATTGCTTGAAACATGAGTCTCTAAGCCAGCGCTGGTTCTTGTACACTGGAAGAACTACAGCTGAGAGTAGGATGTGACCATGGCAGTGGAGTCAGGTTAGACCAAAAAGATGCTTCTGTGCAGACACACTGAAGCTACTTTTCAGGGCTGCTTCCACAGTTCTGTGTGGAGCCAATCACAGAACATACCCTGAGGACTTCCTAATGCTGGCTGGGTGTCAGGGTGTCCAGGCTGCTTCTCTGGATTAGCAGAGGACACACGAACTTTGTAGGCTTGGCTCTAGCACCCTGGGGCTAATGGGCTTACATCAGAAGGGAGAGCTGCCTCTATAAAAATGTGTGCACGTGTTTCCAGCTCTTGGGACTCAAAGGCAAAGCTGACAAGCGCGACCCAAGAGTAAGCAGTGAAATGCCAGCCGGTAGCTCTGACTGCAACCACAGCCCCTTCATGAGCTCACCACGCGGCGAGAGAGGAAGTGGTGAACGCAGCGGGGCAGCCCCGCACACACCCAGCAGGGCCCCGGCTGTGGGGCAGCCCCGCACACACCCAGCACCGCCCCGGCTGTGGGGCAGCCCCGCACACACCAGCACTGCCCCGGCAGTGGGGCAGCCCCGCACACACCAGCACTGCCCCGGCTGTGGGGCAGCCCCGCACACACCCAGCACTGCCCCGGCAGTGGGGCGGCTCCGCACACACCCAGCAGGGCCCCGGCAGTGGGGCAGCCCCGCACACACCCAGCGCCATCCCGGCTGTGGGGCAGCCCCGCACACACCCAGCACCGCCCCGGCTGTGGGGCAGCCCCGCGCACACCCAGCACCGCCCCGGCAGTGGGGCAGCCCCGCACACACCCAGCACAGCCCTGGCAGCGGGGCAGCCCCGCACACCCAGCACCATCCCGGCAGTGGGGCAGCCCCGCACACACCAGCACCGCCCCGGCTGCTGGGCGGCCGCGCTCCGGCCCCGGCGCTGCCCCAGCGGGACACGGCTGGCCCTGCTCACTGGGAAACATCCCATGGCTGTATAAGTTTCTCACGGAAACAATATGCAGCTCCGGGCTGGCCAGGGTGTCTGACGGCCCTTGTAAACCGAGCTGCTAATTTTCTGTAGTCCAGCAGCAAGGCAATAAATTCAGGCATTCAGAATACTGCCAACGTGCCCAGGCACACAGGGGAGGGAGAGGAATTTTCTGTAGGAGTAACAATTAGCAAGCATCTGAAGAACCATGAAAACTAAAAAATCCTTGAATTGCTTTGTAACATTTTTCCTCATATCTCCCACAGGATCCTCACCAGCCCACCCTGTTCCTCCTTGAGTATACAGTGGGGAGCAGCCAGGCACTACGAGTGCCCCAGCCAGGCGCCACGAACAGTTGAGGTTAGGGAGAGGAAACCCAGCTCAGCCGTGATAATTAAGATAGCTGAGATACTCTAACTGAGCTGCTAATACCAAGGCAGAGGTGTTGCGTAGAAGGCCTGTGGGTAGCAGCTTTCTTTCAGTCCTTTGCTGAGCAGGAAGGACTGTAGTGCTGAGTGCGTGGGCAGTGTGCCACAGGACTCACAGGAGATGCTCTGCTGTAGTGGATCCTTATCTCTTCCTTCTAGCTGCCCCCTCCCAAACACAGCCTCCCCTGCTGTCAATTCTGCCACGATGCTGCACGTTTAACTGTATACTTGTTGTAACAGCAATCTCCACGTTGTTCCTCTCTTCCCCTCCCTTACCTTGAGGGCCCATTTCCAAGATTTTGGACCATGCAGGCTTTGATGCAATGCTTGTGTCTTTCCACTCAAGTCTTGTAAACTGCTGTGCTAACAGACCTACACACATGCTTTTAACCTCTGCTTTTTAAGTGTGAGGAAGAAAAAGTAATGGATATCCTAGCTCTTGTGTAGTGAGGATAGTTTATATATTATTTACGTGTATGATGGTTTAGTTGCTATGATTTTAAGTATTGCCTTATGTTGGTGGTATAGTAAGAAATCTTATTTTCTATTATCAAATCCTTATAACATTTCCCCCTTAAAGTTTAATAAAAATCATTATCTTGTGTTTTCAGGTATTGTAAGCATCATCCCTTA
This sequence comes from Rhadina sibilatrix, assembly GCA_013400275.1. Taxonomy (NCBI): domain Eukaryota; kingdom Metazoa; phylum Chordata; class Aves; order Passeriformes; family Phylloscopidae; genus Rhadina; species Rhadina sibilatrix. The sequence goes on from VWYO01007446.1 coordinate 54,611, forward strand.
GTGCAAAATATTGATGTGGAACATACTCTTAGATAACTGTCCTTCAACAGCAAGTCAGACACAGTTTTAAACTTATGTTACATGAATTTACACACTTTTGGAATGCCTTTGCATAGTAAAATAAATTAACTCTTTTGTTTTTAATTCTACTGTAGTGGTTTTGTAATAAATATTTCTTTGCAATAATATCAAATCAAGACATAGTAGCATTGTGCCTGTATGTAAACTTTGGCATGAAAAGCAAAGTAAGGAGAACTCCAGGTTGTCAGGAGAGCTCCCAGCTAGTAAGAAGCATAAGATAAAAGCTATCTTTATTTAGAATATATAAAACCACAAATTATAAGTAAAGGATACTTCTTTATAGTTCTATGCTAATGTATGATTTTTATTTTTAATTTAAAGTTCTAGTAAAAGGACTTTATTCAAAAAATTGACCAACAAAATGCTTATAGAACCCTTCCTTCTTGAACAGTTTCCTTTAAAATGTTTTGTGATAATGTGAAAAATCTGAGACCGTGAGATTTCAGAGTCAAACAGATGTTAGCTAGTGATTTTTCACTTTCTGGAAAGATCTGGTAAAGAGCTTTCTGCTTGAGCAATTTTCTGTCAAAAATGGATTTGATAAAATGTAACATTTTGTAGGAAGATATTGATTTCTTTTATGTTTTCAAGAGAAAGCTATAGAAATATTTTATTTATGGTTGAAACAAGAATATAAAGAAGAAAAACATAAGTCAAAACTGAACATCTGACACTGTCAAAATACCATAGTCAGTTGTTTCAGAGGTCCTAAAATAAAAATTGCAGATTTTGTGGTTTTTCTACAGAAAGTGCTGTCATGTTATTTCTATTAGAAAAGAAATTTTGGAATATCTGTTTTTTCTTCCTAGGTCAGCATGATTTTCCTACTTTTTTTTTTTTTTTTTTTTTTTTTTTTTTTTTTTTTTTTTTTTTTTTTTCTCCCTGACTTTTTACATGCTTTGGTTACTGAAAATGTTTTCATGAAGAATGCCAGACCAAAAGTCTCCAGAGCCTTCTGCATTTGATACAAAGCTCTTGGACCTCTGCTGATTAGAAGAACAACTTGATGCTTCCTTGTAGACCCAATTAGGGGATTTAATCAAAGGCTCTGTAGGAGAGCAATGTGAATTCTGGGCATTTTTGAAAATCCTAGCTGAATTTCTAATCAAGAGTACTGACTGCTCTTAATTCTGCAGCGAGTGTTGCTCCATCCTAGTCAAAACAGAAGGGCTGCTGCACAATGGTGCTCCCATCCATGGAGCAGCACGAGCTGTTATCCTGTCACAGCCCACCTGGCCTAGGCTGGCACTGGGACAGAGGACCAAGAAATTGCCCCTTCTGGAATTCTGTCTCTCTCCCTAAACATGCCCTTCTTAGTGTCTCATAGGCTACAGATTTGGTCTGAGATCAGATGACTGGAAATAACTGCTATTTTTTTCCCATGGTCCAGATGCATTATCTTTTAAAAATGGTCTCTGTGTTGAATTGAGCTTTAAGAACATGGTCATATGACAGAGATTAAGGTTGTTAAGTATTTATTTATCAAGGATTTCTATTTTTAAAGAAGCTTACAACTCCATTATATATCTAAATATAAGAACTTGTAATGAATAGGCAGAGATTGAAAATTATGAAGCAGGCAGAAGCTCCAAATTATATTTCTGAAAAATGAGAATGTTTTATGAAATCTGAAAAGATCTTCTTCCTGGAAATACTGTTTGTGAAACAACAGTGAGCAGTCCTGACTGCTGTGAAAGTGGAACAAAGTGGCCCTCCTCTGAGAGGGCAGTTTGAAATGGATTGCAAAATGGCAAAAAACCTCCACCCTAAACATAAGACTAAACTGCAGTAAGTGATGTGTACATTCCTGCACAAAAATCTAAACACATTAAAACCAAAATTTATTGCATACTTTTTTGTGCATCTAGAATATTTAAGGCTAATGTGCTAAGAATGCCTGAAACACTAAAATAATTTAGGAGTTAAAAAAAATAAAATCTGTGGAAGTAGTATAAGCTGAACTATTTTCTTTTGCTAATATGACCTGACATTGAAGGACAGTTATCTGCTGCATGAGAATAATTTGCCTGCCTTTTGTTTGCAGAGGATTCATTACTTTGATAATCATTAGAGTTATAACAGATTAATAACAGTAAAATTAATAACTAATGATAGCATGATCTCAGTACCTCTGTTTGCAATTATCAGGGTCACTTAGTGTGTCCCAAGCCGCATCAGTAGGCAGTCTCCCTCCTGACACTGGGTCTGACCATGCAGGCTAATAAACTCCTCCTGCACTGCTGTATCTTTGCTTCCATTGCTTGTTCTTTGGTCCTCTCAGAACTGCTGCTCTCAGAACTGCAGAACTGAGCAGTAAACCAGCTCAGGGGACGGAATTGTGTTCAAAAATTCTTGAGTTTTTTTTTTTTACTTGGTTCTCTTCAGACTGAATTGATTTGGCCTTTTTTGTAGCTGTTGGGTCACAAAACCCAGGAGGGTCTCAGGAATAGCTACAGGCAGCAGGTGGGAAAGACACTCTGATGGAAGCTGTGTATGCTTGCAATGCTGTTGGCAGAAATAGTGATGAGAATGCAGAGAAAATCAGTCAGGTAAAGAGCTTTAAAAAACCAAAATCCCCAAACTGTTAAGTATTCTGGCTGTGACACAGATGTATATTCTTTCAAAGGAAAAAGTTTATTATCTCCCTTTAAAAGTTCCATTTGGTTGTTCCTAAGATTATGGCATTTAACTGTCTCTCTTCATCTTAGTGAAATAATAAAGCTCTTATAAACCTTTGTTGGAATTAATATCTATCTTTTCAGGAAAACAGACCTATTTTATCCAGTGTCATAGAAACTGATGACAGAATGAATTTAGACCATAACATGGTGGGAGTATTCTAAAGACAAATGGCTTAGTAAGACATTTATATTCTAAAAGCAATTTTTATGTATTATGGTTTATATTATAAAAGGTCCTTGAAAATTTTATTTGAAAATGTATTGAAAACATTTTATTGTCAACAAATTAGTGTACTATATACCTATGGAAATGAATGGTACAATAGCACAAGTCTATTGTGAAAACAGCTCAGACAGAATGATACTGATGTCCATATGCAGGACGGCCAAGGAAAAAAAAAGAAGTGCGTTGAACCTGGTATTTTCTCAGGCTCAAGGCTCCAGAGAAGTCAAAAAAATTGTGTGTGAACACATTAGCTACCTGTACTGAGTAACTGAGGAAATGAACAAGGCATAGGACACTACGGCTTTTAAATGAGGAATCATATGGGACAGCAATTTGTGACAGTGTTGGTGGTGTTAATTCAGGCTCTGTCATTATACAATATTTGACACAGACCAAATCACAGCCTCCTTGCTTTGATTTCACCACACAGCAATTAGATTACTGATTAACTTAATCTTTATTAATCCAGAGGATTACGAGAAGTGCGTGCTTCTGAGGAATAAAACTTACATCCTGAAAGCATACTTATAAAGAAACTCTGGTGGTAACAAAAAAAGAAAGTAAACATAAAATGTAGCTATTTGTGGGACACGCGGTTTTATTTCAAAATTGTTCTTCAGAGCACTCCAAGGATTTCAGTAGAAAAAAAATAGGGGAAAAAACTAGTATTTGAAAAGGCCTTCGAGTGCTGTGGTATGAGACTTGCCCACAATTGCTTCACTTGGGCAAGCCTGATAAGAATCCAGTATCTAAATAATGATTTTAAGACACGCCTGATGCAAATTAAGAGGCATTCAATTCCGTGTCATTCCCATCAGGGTGCCTGTAAGCATCTCCTGCGGAGCTCTCAGGCGTACCTTTGTTCGGCTGGGGCACTGTCAGACCCGAGTGCTTCCCCCTGCTCCTGCCTCCAGCTCTGTTTTTATTTCCAAGTGACAGGCCGGGGGGAACGTGTGATTTGGGACAGCGGTAGTACCCACGCAGCTCTGGGGTTGCCCTCCCGAACCCATCCCAAGCGCTGCCGCCCGTTTTGTTCCGAGCGCCCACAGCCGTCAGCGTTCGCAGAGCAGTTTCGGGAGCGGGCGCTGCCCCGGAGGGCGCATCTCCCCACGGGGCAGGACCCTGCCCAGCGCTCCGGACTCCGCCGGAGCTTGTCCCGGGACCACGCTCCTGCTCCAGCCGCGACGG
>VWYO01007446.1:59178-74899 GCA_013400275.1 Rhadina sibilatrix
GGCCGGGGCGTCTGGGGGCCGGCGGGGCAGCGGCGCCTTGTGCCGCCGGGGGAAGGCGGCCGGGGCTGCGGGAGAGACAAAGGAGCTGCTCCCGCGGTGTCCCCGGAGCAGGGCAGGCAGCGCGGTGCGTGGCAGCAGGCTTCCCGGCGCCACTGCAAACCTTCGTGGGGAGGTTTGGGGCACAGTTCGGCGGTGTGCTGTGAAACGCCTGCCTGCTAACCCGTCCCGAGGGTACGTTCGGTGGTGTCGCTGCCGCGGTGAGCCGGGTGCCCGCCGCGGGGATGCGGGAGGTGGCAGCAACAGTTAGAACCGCGGAGTTGGCGGCTCCGGGCGGGCAGCGCCGCAGGCTGCAGCGCCTGTGCCTCCGCCAGCTTCGTGGTTTAACTTGGTTAAATTGAAGTGACCTTCCGTGTGCTTTGTGCATCAAACGTAACGATGACAGCAGGGATAGCGCCCGTGGACTTGTCTTGTCCCGTGTAATCCCGACAGCCATCACGTTTGTTTCCCGTCCAATTGAATTCCAGCTCTCCGCTGAAAAAGCTCTCCAGCCTTCGGTTCACAGGGAGAAGATTTGTGTACTTGGAGACTATGAAATCCTGCTAGTATCGACCTTTCAGAAGTTTTAACGTACACTGCCAGTGAGCGGATGACTGTAGAAGAGCAAAATATGGAAGTTTCTATTACGGTATTGGTGTTAGGGTCATTAGCTGCAAATTCAGATTGAGTGACTTTTTAAGGCAAGCCGAGCAAGTTGCACTGCAGAGGGGCAAAAAGCATATGGAGCAAAGCATAGAGTGACATTGATGACTGCATTTCATGGCATCTAAAAGGCTTTTCTGCAGTTCGTCCCTCCAATAATAGGCTTACATGCTACAGTGGTTTTTTGGAAGTTTGTGCTTTCGTAATATCATAGAAAGGTTGGGATTAGAAGGGACCTTAAAGATCATATAGTTTCATAGCCCAATGGCATCTTACTTTTGTGCTCTTCACCTTTCAACAAGTTCTTTTATTTTACAAAAAGTAAGTACTGTTGTATAATGTGGCCAAAATAATTTGCAATCTATTGTAGTTTCATCAGTGAAATAGTTTTGGCAAAAGCAATGTACTTTGAAGTTGCATTTTAGATCCTTCTGGCAGTGTTTTTGGATGTATTTTTTCTTCCACAGCAGGAAAAAATTGGAATTTTTTGGAATACAAAACCTGACTGCTTTGCTTCTGTGATAATCTCTTTGTGAGGCAAGGCACTTCTAATAGGCCTTTTATTGGAGGGATGATGATTTTGAGGAAGTTTGGTACTAGTTGGGAAGTGGGATGATTTATTAACTACAAAAATTTGCTTCCTTGCAGTGGTGAGCTGTTTTAAAGGGACATGTTAAATTTAATCAGAAAGCTTCTTCCAAGGAAAAAGGCTGTCAGAGGCAGAATCGCATTGAAATTCTGCTGTAGTCTCCTGAATGGGTGGGTTTGCTTTCACTTGAGAGAGTCCATGGGAGACATGTTCCCAGGCATAGCTGGGCAGTTAAGTCACTTGGATTCTAATTTTATGAGGACTTGTATCACAAGCATGTGCATGAGATATTGTAAGGCTGGGCACTACAAGTGGTGTGTGTCATCTGTGTTTTCCTCAGCACGGTGGGGCTGTCTCTAAGCTGGGAGATGAGCCCATTTGCTGATGCATGTGTCTGGGTCAAACCTAATAGTGAGTCACTGAGTTGAAGTCTCATTCATAGTACACATTCCTCTAAAACCCCAATGTCTCTAACCTTCCTCATGTTCATGTCAGGAAATTGATTTTCATTAAAGCCTACCTTAAGGTACATATTAGGTTGCCTTCTTAACCTGTCACTGATTTTAATGCATGCAATGTGAGAATCACCTTTTTCATTCTGGAGGTTTAAATTATTAGTTATGAAATGTTGGCTAATATCTGGTTATTTAAATTAGAAAATAAATGGTGTGACGTGACACTGTGGGGTTTTTTCAGGTTGTATGGAGAATGCATAGTTTGCAAAATGATTTCTTAGAGAAAAGTCACAGTTCCCAGGCTTCCTTTGGGGTGTAAGAGCTTGTGGAGTATTTGAGGCTTTCAGATGAAATTTTCAAGAGGCATAAATGTTTATATTGATGAGAATATTAAAATGTAGTAGCTCTTGGGCTTTTAACAAAGATCACCTGTGCACACAGAAAACATACAAAGCCTCCATCAGCAGGAACTTAGACTTAAATCTGTCAGGTGAATTACCAGGTCAGGTTTCATTCTCAACCCTTCCTTTTGACAAATGCACTCTTTGCATAACCTGGCACGCTTCATCCCTCCCAAATGGAAGATTGGGTACAAAGCTTATCCTTAGGTCTCCCATAGGACTGGGTGGGTAGTTTTGTTAGCAGAAGTGGAAGCTACACCTGTGAATCACTGCACTCACATGTTTTGTCCAAGCAGTCAGTCTTCCAAGAGCAAGATGAAATTTAAGCAGATCTGATCTTGCTGTATAGGAAATGTGCCTGACAGTGTGACCTTCCCTGCCTGCATACTTTCTTTTACTTGAAGAGAACTAGAGTCTAAATCTCTTACACTTAAAAAAAAAAAAATTAAGACTGCCTGTATGTAATTATCTTCTGAGGTTAAATAGTTTGACTGGAGTGACTCTGTCTAATCTCTGAGACTTCCATGGAATTATGGAAATACAGCACGCTTAAAACCTGCCATGTTTATATGCAGTGTCTTTCAGCGTGTTGGTCTGTACTTGGGTAGGATGTACTTGAAAGAGTTTTTTGATTTACTGGAATATTATAGTTTTCCTGCTTAGGAGAATTACAGCTTTTGTTTTGTTAATGCTGTTCTGCTTAATTGTGCAAGTATATATATAAAAAAGACCACTTAAATTAGAATTCTAGGCATGAGATCTTTTCTTTAAATCTGTGTTTCCTTTCTGTTCCAGGAAAAATAGCCCTGTTGGCATTTGCAATCCTCAGTTGCTAGAATTGAAATGGTGATGTATGAAATGCATATTTGGAAGTGGAGAATGTGTTGGAATCAAAGTATTTTTATTAGCATCAGTTATTTAGAAACTTAAATTGGATTAGGTTATTTGAAATGCTTTGTGAGATAATCTTGGAAGGCAACAAGGTGTCAGGATAAGGACAGAAATCTGTGTCAGTGTAGTTGAAGACGAGGAGTATTAAAGTATGAAAATGTTTTTAATATGTAGCAACTGCATATTGCTGCTAGGCTGTGTTTAAAGCTGCTGCTCAATCTCTGTGTGCCATTAAAATGTTTATTCCTGCAATGGCCAGACTCTTTCCTCTACTCTATAATGTGTAAGTGTATGCACACACTTTTTAGACGAAGCACTTCCATGTGAACTTGAGATTTTCTCTATGAACAGCTGACATTTGAATTATTTAAAGTTATTTGAAAACATTTAAAATTTAGAAAGTTTGCACAAGGCTGACAGGTGAAATGCTTTTGCATTTCTTCTTTCTGTAAATCAGATTTCTATCAGAATTTGTGTTGGAACTTCGCTAGCATGAAAACTCAAATACTCTTGAATAGATACAAAAAAAAAAAAAAAAATCCCAAAAACACCGCAAATCAGCACATCTGAAAGATCTAACAACTCTAACAATTTTCAGTTTATAGCATTTCTAAATTAGTACTGGATATTAAGTATTTTCATGTACTTGTGGTGAAACTGTTTTGAAGCCTTTGCCCTAATCAGGACCATGTTCAAGAGGACCAGAATAAAAATAGCATCTTGGCCGAGTCTGTGAGGGCAACTGTTATTTATGGCAATTTCTTTAGTCATATCCCCACATGAACTTACATGCTTTTCTAACAACTGGAAAGACAGTGAATGAAAGCAGTATAACTTACAGCCAAGTGAGTCCTGAAATTGTCTGAATGTTGACCCTATTTTGTCTTGTAGTACCAGAAAGGGGACGATGTTGGTGTAGTTCGTGTGATAAATTAAGGGTTCTGTTTGTAAGGCTTCAGTGTAACTTCTAAATGGTGTACAAATGTAAAACAGATGGGTTCAATAAACAGTTGTTATTAGTAGCATGATATATTAGAACTGGAATCAATAAAGGATGTGGACTCTGGACAGATACTTAATTATCATCACTTTTGTATATGGAGAATGCCATGGAAAGTGAGGGTATGCATGAAACATTTCTTAATTTATAAATGACCATTAGTGCTGAAGAATCAACTGATTGTTGAGATGAAGACTTGGAAATGGGTTATCTCTTCAAAACAGATGTATGTTTTTTGTTTTTTCCATCTCTAAACTCTGATGATATGAAATGCTGTGTAGCAACTGAATCATAGCAAAGAAATTTAGGTGAAAGTAATACTAATAAAACATGCTTATTGCTGATGCAAAAGTTGCTAAGTATCTGTATTCCATCCTGATTGGCACAAGAGTTCTCATTCTAAACTTTGTATCAAAAAATGTATATTTGGGGTACTTTTGATAGCTATTAAAGACAGCTTTCTTAGGCTATCTTACCTCTTACCTTTACATTTTGTTACTTTCCTCTATTTAGAAGTTAACCTTTACTTAAAAATAGCGTAGCATGCTCTGAAGCTGCACTGGGTACTAATTAACACACTTCGATGCTTAAAGCCATCCTGTCTCCTAAGGTTTCCTGCTGTTTGCACTGGATAAATATTTATGCTTCAGCAAGGCATTAACTTCAACCTGATGAACAGTGCATACAACTTAAATATTTTGCTAATACTAAACACCATGATTCACTACTTTTGTTATGTTTTATTGCAGTTCTTTTTTTTTTAGGAAGAGGGGGAAAATCCCATTATACTTGAAATATGTAGTAGGGAATTACATCTAATACTCAAGAATCAAGGTGTCTAGTAGTCTGAGTATTGTACAGGAGCTAGTGCTGGATAATATAAGGTCTCCATGAGTGTCTTGGTTAATGGACATGACTGTACTATGTCATTGTGATTTGTTTTCAAGCAGTTGAATCTCGTAAGTAAAAGCAATTGTTTTCTATTCTTAATTCTTTTCAATCCTTTAATACTATTTGTTATATTAAAGGAGATGACTAGAATATGTGTAAAAGTGTTAAGCTGGACTAGTAAATTTTAAAAAATTGCATTTGACAGGTTTTTAACATCAGCCACCTTCTCTGTCAGTTAGGATACTGTGAATATTTTCAGTGTAGTGTATAAAACATGTCAGGTATGCTACAGTCACATCTCTACCTGAGGAAGTAGACTAAAGCATCTTGAGGTATAAAAGTGAATATTTTTTTCCCCCAGTAAATACTCGTTTGCAGTATTTGCTGGCTGAAGGAAATTGTGTTTTTTCCAGATCTGAAGTAGTAAACTGCAACATCATATATTTGGTGTTAGGCTGATGAAGGGGAAAAAAGACGGATCAAAGTGGGGGAAAGAGCATTATTGGGGAGGGAGTTCCTTAGCTCTTGGTACTTTGTGCCTAAGCAACAAATTTATGTTCCTTACAGTCAATTTAGACTTGATTTGCCAGTGAAATGCTGGGTATAATCCTATGGTTTGTGGTTAATACCGCATCTGGTTAAACCAATTACTATATACTCAGTTAAAAGAATATTATTGAATTCCTTTAGGCTGTGCCAAAATACCTGCCTGCTTCATGTCACATGCTGCAGATGTGCTGCTGTCTTTACTCAGTTACAGCTTTTAGGCTCAATAAGCTGCAGTCTTTCCGCTCACATCTCTTACGTTCCTAATTATATTGACTCCGTATGTCAGGTGTAGAAAGACTAATAGGCTCCTGCATTTTTTTCCCCGCTTTGAACTAAATTCCCTGTGCAGCAGCCAGAGGAGCAGGTGAGAGGCTTTTGACAGTAATTCTGCACATCTGCTTACATGTGCATCTGTAGCTTTGTGAGTGCTGGTATAATATTTATGAATTTCTGCCTGTCTTATGAGGATGTGATTCCTATTTAATTGTAAAGCTGAGGAAAAAATTTGGAGTTCCTTTACCCCCTCCTCCCTGTTTTCTCAGCAGCATTATGTGTCAGTACTGTAAATGAGGGGTATTTTCGCAACAGTCGTGTTGTGATGAGACACTTCAGACAATCAAATTTGTTCTGTTACTCAGTGAAACACAACAAAGGAGACATCTGTTTTGCTTAGTCTGTAATGATACAGCTTGAAGTAGCAGGATTGTGTTGTCTTAGCTGGTATTGGTTGAAGGTTTGTTGAATTTTCAGTAATGTGTACAAATATAACAGAACTACTCTTCCTGCACTTCTGCATCATGCTGGGCATTGGCTGAGTAAATTTGCAGTCTCTGCTACTTTTAATTCTTTTGCTGCCTTTACTTTAGTTTGGTATTATGTATTTTCGATATAATTCTCTTTGTTCTTACGCTAAAATTTAAGAACATCTGAAGCATATGCATTTGCAGTGGTTACCAAGGGTTTTTACTAGAATGGAGTGGTTGTTTGTGCAATATTTATCCCAGACTGTTACTGGCAAACTATAGCTGCACAGGGAAAAATTATAATGAATTTCCACCCGAAACAACATAATCAGAGGAGATCTCTAAACTGTGCCGTTCTCTTGCGTACATAATACACAAATTAATTCATTTATTCCTTAAGGAAGTAATGGAAATCTTTGACTCATTCCTGTTTTAGTGGTATTCAAAAGTGGCTTATAGGTTTTGTCCTGTTTTGGTAAAGAAGTGGATGCTAGTTCACCTGTGCTCACAAAGCCACTCCAGTCTGTGAAACAGTGGCAGGGACTGCGTTGAGCATTTACAGCTGCTTCTTGGTGTGGTAGAATAAAAGTCCCATATAAATTCAGTAGATGGAGTAGAATGTGAATACATTTGATATCAAGGGAAGAAGGAGCACCTAGATGAAGATCTTGCTTGTACAGTAAATAGAGGAACTGACAAAAGTGAGAATAGGAAGTTAACTGAGTGATGAAACAGGAACCAAGTGATGCCACACTTACCCTTGAAGAAGTTCTTAAATGTGTCCACTGATGTTAAATGATAAGTGTATGATCTTTTTGTTTTGTGCAATTAACCCCCATCCCTCAAATGTCATATTGTTTGAAAAGTGGCCATTCACTTAAATTGTATTTGTTTTTAGATAGAGGTTGCTTTGCTCTTGTTTCATTGCAACACTTCTTTCATATGCTTATGACAGTTTTTACAAGCAGAACATGTTGTGTCCAAGGGTTGTTAGGCTGTATTGATGTCCCTTGGCCCTGGTTCATCCAGTCCAGGGTGCCCCAAATACATGTGCAATCAATGAGAAATTTCCATGTATTGTCACAACTGTGTCTGCCATTCAAGTGACTTCTCAGTTGCTGCTTGTAAGCACAATACACTAAATCAAGTTCCCAAGTTCACAGATTTGAGATTATTATAGAAATACATTTTGACCACTGTGTAGTTAGGCTACAGAAATATTTGTCTGGGTCTAAATCATTGAATCTGTGCTCTAAGCCAGGACTCTGAATTAATGACATATTACCATCACTAAGCACCACTCACTTCTTCTAGAACTCATAGATATGTAGGATATGTGAGAATGCCCTTAAAAATCAGCCCTGTCTTGAGCAGAAGACACTCTGTGATTTAATGGGAATGCAAATAAAAGAAATAGAAAAAGAAAATGAATGTATGCTCTGTTTTTTTTAATCTAAACTGTTCTATGCTACACAAGTGATAACAATATAAATTGCTTAGATACTTTCTGTTGTTGTGACTTTGGAATAATGGCAGATTACTTGGTAATAAATACCATTACCCTGGAAATCTGAACTCAAATAAAGAGTCCTTCCAGAACCTGTATATTTTGAGTTTTATTAGCTTTCTATTTCTTGGAGTAATTAATATTCTGACCTTTAGATGCTTTCATGAAATGGGAACTTTTTATTTTAAAAGCTTTTTCATCTAACGTGAATTCAATCTAAATTAATACATCTGTAAATGTAAGGCAATTATAATACTTTTCTCCTTTGACACTGTTATGCTTTTGAGATTTGACTTTTTTTTTTTAATTACCATGCAGAGCAAGACGTACAGGGTAGTAAATTCTCTTGAGACTTTGAGTTGCATATATTTTGTCTGTACTACAGCTTTTATATGTGACAATAGAGCATATAATGTATTTGATGTATCTACTGAATGAGACAGAAGCATGGGTCCTGCTCTTAAAAACTTTAGTTGAGAAGGCATGCTTTTCTGTAGCTTGTAAAGTATGTAAAAACCCACAAAATTGTTCTTAGTTGCTCTGAAATGTTTTTCAGATGACTGTGTCTAGTCTTGTGAGTATATACGGATGGGTTGTTGTGGGGGTGGGGAAAGTGGAGGGATGAGGAAGAATAAGAGAACTGTCATGAAGAGATAAAGCGTGTTTCTCCTGAAACTGTTTAGCACAGCTAAATACATGCATTGCATGCATATATCGATGGATAATTTTAATTCTGTAATTTTAGAGGGAGCAGTTACTGACCACTAAAATTAAGTCGTAAGGTTATTTGCAGTACTGATGCACTCCTCTTTTGGAAAATGCTCCTTGGTATAGTTTGGTTTTTTTTCTTTCCCCTGTGAAAATGAGCTACTAAAACACCTATTAGTAGACTATCATAAACCTCTTTTTGCCATAAAATCTGGGGTGTATTTGTGACAGCAAGGTTCCTGCTTTTGTTGCGTGGTATTTGAGGAGGTGGTAGAATGGTAGAGATAATATTTTGCAGATAGAAAGGTATCAGGAATGCTAATGCTTCTGCATTGATAGGGTAGGGTGATGGGATGTATCATAGCACTTATTTGAAGTAAAAGTTCTGGAGTCAAAATCAAACCTTTCCATTGCAGTTGTATTTGATCATGTCTGATATGCTATATTGTACATCTTCCCTGGATAGCCCAATGCAGTGACACAACTGATCTGGAGAAGCCAGTGAGAGTCCTGGGGAGAGTTCTCTTTTCTTTTGTGAAGGGCTGGGTGCCCTGGAATGTGTTTGGCCTGAAATAGGGGCCTGTGCTTTACCAGATAAGGCTGTCCTGGCATAGAATGGTATTTCCCGAGTTAATATTCCCACCAAAACCCTCCAAAGCACAACTGCTCAATCAGTCTCCCTTTCCCCCTCCCCTGCATAGGGATGGAGAGGAGAAATAGGGGCACAGAAAGTAAAGATTACAGGTTGAGATGAGAACAATTTACTGGAAACAGAAACATAAGAAAGCAAACAGTAACAGCTACACTGTCAATAACAAAGTGTACAAAATAGGCAAATGATTCACACATGATTGCTTACCATGCAGAACTGGCTACCCCAAGTGCTTCTTCCCCTGGCAATGATGAGGTGGTATAGAATAGCATCTGGATCCTGGCTAATGCCCTTCCTAGCTACTGCAAAAATTAACCCTGTTCTGCCTTGAATCTGACATAAGTCTCTTTTGAAGCACCTGTGACTTTTGCAGCCCAATTCTTGGTTTGTGGAGCTCCTCACATTTTATGAAAGCAGAAGGAAGATTCAGTTGAAATGAGGACCCATGAGCTGCTACAGAATTTTCTTCCTCGTATGGCTTGTGTAGTATCTTCTAAAGTTAGTGTCTGACTTGCAGGTAGACATCTCTGCTTTCCAAATTGAATGAGGTGCAGATTCCTAGAGCAGGGTTGGAAATAGGCAGACTCCTAAAATCTCATTCACAGCCTGCAGAGTTGGAAAGTTTTGGCCAAAAGTCTTACATTCTTAATGTTGCTGCTAAAAAGTAGGTGAAGAGTCTCTCAAACGCCTGTCCTGCTTTGTGAATTGTGTCATTTTCTTTCTGAAAGGTCACTGTTAAACTACTTGCCAGATGAATGCTTCTGGAACTTGTACTAGCTGAAATGATGTGCTGTAATGGTAGAAGGTGTTAAAATTGTGTCTTTTACAGTCAGTGCTCAGAGATGAAGTTCAGCCTCTGCTCAGTTCTCCACATGCTTTTTAGTCATATTCAAGCTATTGTGCAGCATCTGCCTGTGCATGCTTTATGCTGAGAGTCTTTCAGCAGCTCAATTACCCAGCACCTTTCTTTTCATATGACTGAATGTTCTGAACAAACTCTAACATGGGATGACTTGCAATTTTCACTTGGAAAACAAAGCTTGGTTTTTAAAATTAGCTTGCAGCAAATAGACTTCACAAATAGATTAAGTGAATAACTGCCTGTAAAGGTAATACAGTGGCAGCATTGAAGGTTGAGAAGGCAAGGAACCACATGTCACAGCATTGCTACTAAAATAATGTTCCATGCTTTTGAAAAGACCATTGCTTGGTTCAAGACTTACGTGCATTACTAAAATTAAAGCTGCAACACAATTGTTCTCTCTATAGTTTCTTGTATTTCACTGTTTTAAATTTGCCCTTGGGTTTTGAGAAAGCTTTTTGACTTCATAGGGATGTAGTATACTTTGGGCTCAGGGAACTAAGGTGTAAAAGAACACTAAGTTTGTTTGGGGTTCTGTACAGAATGTTTCTTGTAAGTGATGAACTTGTGCAGCACCGCTTTCCCCTACAGAAGTGATAAGAGAACTGTGTAATGTACTGTGGAATTGCCAGCTCACTGATGTTCTCAACACAAGTTACAGAAGTCTTTATACGTAGAAAACAGACAAGATTCCTAAAGCTTTCTAGTTCATTCATTTGGTTAAGCTTGTGCCTGCATTCATTTTAATCTTACTTAATTTAAATTCTGTTTCTGTATGATGCATATAGTTATTATTTTTATCTTTCTATGTGTTGAACAGTTAACAATATTAATCCAGAAAACATAAGGACTTAGATTAAGATAAGATTTTTCAATTATGTTTCATTCTGTCTGAGATTATGCTGTTTATGTCTGTTCTTTCTTAAAGAGTCAGTAAGATGTAAACAGTAATGTTTGCGTGAAATAAAAGAGAAAGCAAGTATATTTTAGCTGCTAAAAAAACTGCTTTGAAATAATAAATCTTACTTCATTTCCCTATAATGAAACTATTGATGAATTACAGATGATAGAAAGGCTAATATTTGAAGATATACTCCAGATGAAATAGCTTGAAAGAGTAGGGATTGTGCATGCCCGAGAATGGGGTGTAACTGGAATAAGCTAGGACTGGAATGAGTTACAGGTGGTCAGTTTTGACTGACTATGGTTATCAGTATGGTAGATGTACTGAGGGTGTGCATTTGTGCAGTAGGCAACAGGGAAAAAATAGTAAAGCAGGATTAAAAAAGGTAGCAAGGAAGAAGTGGTAGAGAATGATGAAAAAATAAAATTCAAGCTGTGGAAGTTATTTCCTCTTACTTTATTTTGGCACTGTACTGTTAGGGCTGCTTTTGTCCTGCATAAACGATATAGATCTGGTTTACCATGGCTTGTATAAATTCTAGCAAATATATCAGTGATTGTAGTCTCATATCTCTTCCTGGTGACTTGTTTGACTGGCATGAGTCATTTGGTTGTCTTGGGAGACATTTCCCCTTGTTAGTAAAGGGTGAATACAAGGTTAGTTGAGTACAAATGTGGTTTGTAATTGATTGCTAATCTGAAATTGAGCAAAGAAATTTGCCAGGAGTTAAAGATCAGGATTAAAATCTTCAAAAGCCGATGCGATTAGGAGTCTTACCTTCTGCTTGAGACATTTTAGAAAGCGTTTGTCATGAATATTTTGGGTCATGCATGCCCATGTGGCTATTTAGCAGCAATGTAAATAGCCTTGTGGTTTCATGATCTCAACCATAGGTGGTTTGTTGTTTTTTATTATTTTTCCCCCTCTTGACAGAGTTGAAAGGTTGTAGAAGACTGAGTTTGATACATCAAGTATTTGATGCTTTACAGCCCAGAAAACTCCACACAGTATTCTGTGGTACTGTTTGCACAAGAAACAACTGCAGTTATGACAGTTATTTATAGTTTCTGTATGATCTAGTTGATGTGTGGTTGCTTTTTAGAGACTATTTTTTCCTTAATTGCTGGCATCCAAACTGAATGGAGGTCTGTCATCTGTGGCTGAATACTAATAGATCTATTGTTTTTTTAAAAATTGCAATGGATATCATTCAGGATAACTTTTCCATTTGGTGGGTAAATATCTATCACTTTGTTATATCCAACTGTAAATTGCTCAAGAAGCATATGTGCACAGATCAGGAAATCTTGTTTAAATCTATATCATGGAAGAGTCCATTGACACCTGAGTCTTTAAGGCTGATATTCAACATTGTGATGTAAAGTGTAAGCTCTAGATAAGAGCTTCTATTTAAGGTTGCTTCTGTCACTGACAGAGGGGAGGGGAAAAAGGGAAGCAAAACTGAATAATGCCCCTGGCAAGATGAAATTAAAATTGACTGCAGTTTCACTTCCTAAGGTTCAGTTGGTCACTGGAAACAAATGTTCAGAACAGTTATCTTTGTGTGTTCCCTGCTGTGTTGTGCAGAAGACTGCAGAATGACCGTGGTGAACCAGATGAGAATTTCTGAAACCTTATTGTCTAGCAGTGGCTGTTAAAAGAGCCCAAGAAAGGAACTGGACGGAAAACTGGAGGACCGTGCTGGGGGAGCAACTTTTGACTCCAGTTTTCTGAACTAGAAGTGCTTATATATTTAGTGGCTCTGGGTAGATTTTTCCATGCATATATCCAGGTGGGGCCTTTTTCTGTACATTTATGTAAGGTTCATGTACCTGGACCTCAGTGTATACTTCTGTCCTGGGTTGTGAACTTCCTACTTTGTTTTTGGTAATTCCTCTTTGTTTTGAGCCTGTCACCTCTAGTGTCACGTAGAACTTGTTATTTCTCCTGTTAGAAGATGCTAACCATCTAATGGTTAGCTATGCTAATTTAGGAATTTGCTTGAGCCTAAGTCGGTAATGTTTGGTGCACCATAGCTGTCTTGTTTTAAGCTGAAGATGGCAATTATCAGAGAATATTTGATGCTGAGTCTTTGAGCACTGTTTGCAGTTGTATATTTGAATAGAGCATGTGACTGCTTCAGGTTTAGCACAATGGGGTGTTTGTTTCTTTGTGGAAGTTTGAAAAATACCAAGAAGTCAGACCTGACCTTTGTGGTTTCCAAAACCTGTCAGAGTGGCTTTTGGAGTCCATGGTAGCATCTGTTTCTTTTGTCAAGAGACTTCAAGTGTTTTGCTGCCTGTTACTGCACCTACAAGTATCTGAACAAAACAGCTTGACCACACTTAAAATTGTTTAGAAAATGAACTTTATCACTAAAATGGGTTGTGCCTTAACATCAGGAAAACACATTCTCTTCTTTGACGATTGAATCAAGAATACACTTGTCTGAGTGCACTTTTGTGTTCTGTGGCTTACCAAGGATTGTATCTCTGTCTCTGAAAGGAGGGAGAAAAAAGGGTTCAGCAATGTGAATTTTAAGTGTAGACTATAATCCTTTTAAATGAACTTGATGAATTAAGTAGAGCTGACACTAAAAGGTTTTTAATATTTCTTGTACCACTTCAAAAGGGAAGAAAAGTTGAGTCCTAATTGGCCCACCCCTACTTCTGTGTGCAAACTGCTGTAGAACAGGAGATGAACATTTACTAGGGGCTTGATCTTTTACGGGTCTGATGCATCCTAATGGAATGCTCACAACTTTACTTTGTTCCTATTCTGGGGTGAGTTGACAGATTTGGCAGATGGATGGTTCATAAATAGCTTAACTTTCTGCTCCATGCTTCCCTTAAGCTATTTTTTTAAGCAACTAATACAGACTTTCAAGGAGATACTTTACAGATTAGGTAAAGATGCAGTATATGCTTACTGTCCTCTTCCAGCAGTTCCCAGAGGATGAGACTTGAGCAGTTTTTGGCTCCTGGTTTTGTTTTTTCCAGCTCTGTGACTTTTCCCTAGCAAATATCTAATACTGTGGTTTCAGAAAGGCAGTTCTGCAGAACTCTAGCATTCATTCTTTATCCAAGTGCAGCCTCCTTGTACTTAATCCAAATTTCGTTTACACAAATGCATTCTGTGGATGAATTCCACAAATGCTGGCTAGCTGTAAAGAGCAAGAACGCCACTTGTTGTGAGAATTTCTTTTTAAAGAAAAACCTGTGCGTGTGTTGTCTGTGATTCAAAGACATAATTTGATATTATTATATTAAAGTCTTGTGTGACAGGTATGAAAATCCAAAGCCATTTAAGTAGGTGGATGCATTAGTAAATTTGCAAGAGAATATGTCTTAATTTGTCTTGGCTGGCCCTCCACCAACTCAATGCCTAATAACTTTTTCTCCCTCCTCTATTAAAAACAGGATATTCAGTAAGTTCCTGATGTATTTGTGCTGTAAAGGGTGTGTGTGTGGGGGAAATTACCTTTTTAGGGCCTTTGTAGAAGTCTCTTCTAAATGCAACTTGCGTTTGTCAGATAAATTTCCTTGATATCTTATTCGAGTTGTACTACTCACCTTGAAACAAAACAAAAATTGGTATCTCCAAAGGAGGGAGACTTAGATTATTGTATTAGAATAGAGCACGATCAATTAACAGCTGTCAGAGGCTGCTTAGGACTCAGGAACTTGTTAATTATTATTTATTATAAATCCTGTCTTTGGCTGCTAATCCAAGTTGAGAGTCTTGTGGAAAATACTCCAAAGTGCTTTTAACTCACAAGGCACAAGAATACAGGTTACAGTAGCCATATAAATATAGACAATTAACCATGTGTTAGCTAGACTACATAAGCTATACCTACCTTCATGTGGCAAATATGAACGTTAGACCTGCAATGCAGGAGTATCACCTAAAGTAGTTTTACTTCATATGTGAGATAAACTAAGAATATATATGTGTCTAATAAAAATTCAACAGTGCTGAACCACCTGGCTGTTACTGAGCTGCATCACAAGTAGTTTTGTGGTATTTAAATAATTGAGACTTCTCTTTCCTGTAACAATCTTCCAAATGATCAAGGAGCATGGGAACATTTGAAGCTGCTCTTCACGTTTAATCCAAGTATTGTTTGATTTGTGGTGACAGAAGTTGTTTTTAAAGAAATTCTCAAGCTCCACTCATTTAAAGTCTTTGCAGGGACTTTGTAGGAAGAGGCCAAGAAAAAAACCAAAACAAAACAAAGTTGGTTAAAGAGAATTACATGCTGATGTACCTTAAAACAAGATTTTTCTTGGGAAAAATGTTGTGTAGTGTTTACTGTGTTATTTGAATTTCTGTTACAGTTTTGGTATTTATAAAGTGTATTCTTAATGCATTTTTACATCTTTTTTCTCTTTTTTTTTTATCAAAGTAGCAGGTATTTATTTTATGCACTTTGTTGCTTTAATTCTGTAGTGACTGGGACTCATGCTCACAGTGGCCTATATCTTGCAGTTATAGCCACGGAAACAAAGCTGTAATTAAGGCATGCATTTTAATCCTCTGGGTCTTTTTTTTTTTTCTTTGAAAGCTTAACAGATGCTGTAAATTAACCCTTATTTTTATGCATTTAGTTTTAAAAATCCCATTCTAGAGTTACTTTTTTTTAGACTTTTTGTGGGCTTCAGCAAAAAAAAATAGTGTTTTTTACTGAAACTTGTTAATCCTTCTTTTGTAACAGTCTTGGGTTTTCCAGCTGTCCAGATTGTTGTGTCAGTGCAACTTGATCTGTTATTTAACCAGGACAAAATGAGGCAATCCTCAGTATAGCAATAGGTTGTCTGCCTGTTTAAGTAGATCCCACACAGCTGATATGTGGAATTAAAGCTTTTTT
>VWYO01007446.1:74922-139407 GCA_013400275.1 Rhadina sibilatrix
TACTTTTTTCCTTTTTTTTTTTTTTTTTTTTTCCTTCTGGGAACATCAGTTGAACACAAAATCCTTGTCTTATGGAAAATAATTGTAAAGTTAAGAGTTCTTACTTGTGATACTCAGATGTGTATTGCTGTGGTTTAAGCAGATATATATGAATTTTTTTAAAGCATGAAAGTAATGTAAGGACAGTCTATCTCCTTGTTTCTACTGCCTTAGCTCTCAATGTAATGCCTCTGCTACTTTAAAAATAAATACAAAAGATCTGATCAGCAAAAACTTTGTCCTATTTCTTTTTTATAGATGTCATTTCAAAAGTTCTTTCTTCTGCAAAAAAAAAAAAAAAAAAGAAAAGAAAGAGTCATCTTTAAATACTTAGTCATAAAATTAGTCATAAAAACTTGAAGTGTTGTTTCAGTGGATAATGCCAGCCAAGGATTCTCTTACTGTTTTTACTGGTCAAATGAAACCTCTGTGTTCTTGGGACCTTTAATCTGAAAATAATGCTTGATGGATCACTGGAGAAGGGTGAGAAAAAATTAATCTCTTGGATAAATGTGGTATCAGCTATGGACTTAGTGTATCCAACACTCCACTTGACTCTTTTAAATAATGACATTTTTGCTTTGAGCAATCAATATTAGGACAGGTATTTGTGCTATTAATGGGGCTCAGTAGGGAATGGTTACTGTTGTCAGCTGTTGCTGAAGCATCAGATGCTTTGTCCACCTTCCTAGGAATGAAAGTAGGGCTAGTAGACTGTGGGATTCTGTAAGAACTGGCAAGGTGGCTGCTTCAGTATTTGTAGTTTGACTCGTGTTTGTTAGCACATGGTATTATCCTTAAAAACCTCACTTCACAGCAGGGTCTCACACACAACCTATGGTGAGCATTCAGAGGCTGCTCCTCTGTATTTTCATTGTTAGACCTTCAGAGGCTGTCAGTGCTGACCAGAAAGACTTGGTATTTAGCTAAAATAATATTCTTCATGGCAATCCTTCCCATTTCTTTGTTTATACGGAATGACAGAATTGAATGAGGTTTAAATGGATCTTTGGTGATCATGAAGTCCAACCTCCTTTGCTCAAAGTAATGAAAATTGAAACAGGTGTCTGGCTGCTCAATATCTTGTCAAACTGGGTTTTCAGTGTCTCCGTGGATGGAGACTCCTCAGCCGCTCTGGCACTTGAGGCAATTTTCTGTGCTCTGAGGTCCAGGGGCTGCTCTTGCTGGTTACAACTGAAACAAAGGTGACAGTGAGTACCTTGGCCTTTTCTGTATCTTCTTTCAGCAGATCCCCTGCTAATTCAGTCATGGAGCCCTAGTTTTCCTGTTGCTGCTGCTGCTGCTATTTTTGCAAAACCAAAACATTCTGGAACATTCTCGATCCTCCTTCTTGCTTTGATCTTCTTACTGGGATCCTGTGATCTACTTTGTCATGGTCATTGCAGCTGTGTCTGCCCTGACCTTGACATCCCTAGCCAGTTTTTCCATGGTTTTCCATGTAATTAGGATGTTTAGCAGAGGGCCTACCTTTGGCTCCTGAAACAGCCCTGTTTCAGGAGGTGATAATCAATGCACTTGTTCCCTCTTCTGTTTCCCCTCCAAGTCATGAGAGAGGGTCGTTCATGCTCCATGTGAGGACCAGGTGCCTGTAATGCGAGGCTGCTTCTGCTGTGTATAAAGAGGGCTTCCTGTGCTTTGTCTTGCTCAGGTGATGAGCAGTAAGCACCTGCCATAATGTCACCCATGTTGTTCTGCCCTCTCATCTGTGATCTGTAGGCTGCCTCATTGTCCCCAGTGGGGCTGAGCTCCATGTGCGCCTGCTCTCCCAAATAAAGGACAGCTTCCCTCCTCCACAATCCTTGAAGAGCCCATATCCAGCCACGGCAGTGGTCTGGTCTCCAAAAATGAAATGCTGACACTTCCTTAGCCCTTCCCTGTTGTTCTTTCATCCTCCAAAGGCAGGAGGAGTAAGCTTTGTGCAGACTTCCATGTCTTTTTGTGAGAGGACGTTGCCACAGCTGGTTGGTTCCCCATGATTTCACATGCCCCGATCTATTATTTAATGATCATGCAAGTGAGGAGAGGGGGAGCAGAAGTCTCTGGTTGCCTTATGTTATTATTGTGTATTAAAATTCTGAAAATGAAACTGCTGGACAGCCTGTTGAGTTTTATTCCTTTTGCCATTCATGTCTGAATAGTAATTTCCTCAATATCTTGCCTGTGCATTGAAATACCTTGGTCACTACTTAAAGCCTTATTTAAGTTTGGGCTTTTCCCACTCCCCTTTCTTTGAAGGGTTATAGTGAGCTCTTGCTATTATCATATCTGGTTCTTCTCCCTTTAGGCTTCTTAAAATATTCTCTGTATAGTCTGTATATGCTCCACTACAGTCTGGATTTCAGAACAGAATATTTGGGTTTGTGTTGTAAAAGGCAATTCTTACCTCCCATCTTTTCCTTGCTTGCCATTCATGGACAACCCCATAATTGAATATCAATACTTCAAAACTAATTATAAACTGGCAAAGTAAAACTTGATGGGATATCTCCCATGGCTGAACATCTCACCAACACATTGTTAATTTTTTTCCTCAGATGAGTATTTAATTTTGTCACTGGTTGAAATCCATGGGTGTGACTTGGATAAGCTAACAGCATGCTCTTTTAACTTAGTTTTGTATCTTAATGATATATCGGTCTTTTTTGTCAGAATAAGCTGCTCCAAGGGACAGTTGTTTTTAAGTGGTTTCTCAAAATAGAAGAGAAATCAGAAATTAATTTCAGAAGCCACTCTGCATCTCCTGTGTTCAAGTCCTGCTGCCGATGACCTCTCTCTGTCTGAGATTGGGCAGAATGTTGGGCTGGGGAGTCTGTCTCAGGCTCCATGCTGAGGCAGCAGGCTCATTGTCTTGCAGTTGCCATGGTGGGGGAGGACTGAAAGGTTTTCCATCCGCCTTTATTTTACTGACCTTTTCCAAGCTGGGAATAGCAGTTGACTTGGAAAAACCTAAATAGTAGTTTCTCTTCAGTGAGTCCATACAGTTTCCTCTTGAGTTTTGTAAGCTGAAAAATAAATTGAAATTGAGGAGGTAATATTTTCTGTTTTCAGAATGCCATTTCTGCAAATCTTTGACTTACTTCCCACGCAGTACATAGTTGGAATTTATTAAACTGCTGTACGTGAAGACTCCTGTGTTTAATGCTTCCAGCAGCATGCATAAGTGAGATACAATAAAAGTTCAAAGTAATGTCAGCATGCAAAATGTTAACGAGTAGAAGCATAATAAGATTCTTTAACTATTCACAGAGACTTAATTTTTATTATCTGCTTAATGCAGTGACGGGAGTATTCACAAGCTCTGTTTGCTTGTTCTTTCAGGTGGAAGGTTTTGAAGCAGATGTTGGAAAATGTTAGCTGTGGATACTGGGGTTGTGGAGGAGTGGTTATCAGAGTTCAAGGTAATGCACTCTTGATATTTAGCCAGAATTGTTTGATTCACTGTTGGTGAAATATGCAGAAGTCATCCCTTAGAGAATGAAAGGTATTAACCTCGGGTTTTGCTGAGATCATGTGATAAATACAAGTGTCTGCTTGAAAGGATTTTTTTCCTTGCCTCTTTGGGGTGACATACGTCTCTACAGAGGGCAGTGAAAATGTGTATCACAGATGAATGATTCTATTGGTTTGAGTACCAGACTTGACTGTAGGTCTTGTTCCTGGTCTGCTTAGATACACTGGAAATACGTTTTCCTATCTGTAGAGTGGAGTCCTTTGAAAGACTGGAGATAAGAATTACTGTGAGACTTGTGTACATTTAAATGTATATATTTTAAAGGTTTGTTAAAAAGATTAGATTTTTACCTACTTGAGTACTGGCAGAAAATGTGTTTAGTGTTATAGAAGAAATTTGCATTGACTGGAATTTGCATTGACTGGAATTTGTGTTTTTCAGGAGTAATACTATATCTGGTAATACTATTCAATACCTGTGTACAGTTGGTCTTGAGAACTCCTTGAAGTATGGATCTGAAAACTGTAAAAGTTTTACGGGACCGACATCTCACAGTGAATTTTCAGTGGCAGTTGCATTTTTGTAACTTGTTTTTTATCAATTTCCCATCCGCTGTTGTTACATTCTGTATGAAATTGCAAAATGATAGAGTTCAGTGTGTCTTCTGGCAATGGTCTGAAAATGTGAGGATTTCTTTGTGAAACAAGGTTTAGTTTATAGTAAACTCTTGATAAATAGTGACTTGTAATGGAAAATTGTTGTTGAATAGCTGTTATATTTTAATGATGGAAGTTGGTTATAATGTTTTTTTATTTCAGACACTGCCAGAAGCATCCATATCCAGCTATGCTACCAGCTTGAAAGATAAGACTGCTTTGATTTCATCTCTTTACAAAGTAATTCAGGAGCCACAGAGTGAAGTGAGTATTTTGGATCTCTCACCCAAAATGTCTGACATAACACTGGCAGAATGAAACCATGACCTTGCATGCTAGTCAATTGATGAAGAGTTTCCTTCAAAAAGTTTTTTCTTAGCAATGACATTAAAAAAAAATTGGAAGTTTTGTAACCTACCGATCTTAGGTAAGCTTGTAGGTGACATTCATGGGCTTCAGGACTTGGATGTAGAATTGAGAAATGCATGAAGGAACTGAAAAGATGTTTGTGTCTGACAGAATTCTTCCTGTAATTATCACTTGGGTGTGGATCTCTTGGTGTGTCAGAAGCTTGTCCATTACAATGCAAGAGGACAAAGTTAGTTTAGATAGGTTAGCCATCCTTTTTAAATCGTTGCTTTGGTTTTAGGTTTTTTGTTATTTGAAATGCATACGATACAAAGACATGGATTTCTACACTGGATGTACCTTTACTGAAATGAGGGCAAAATATGAAAAAGATTGTGGGGAAAGGGGGGCAAGTTTTCTCAGTGCCTGTACTAAGAAGGTTCTGTAACCCATGACTGCCCTTGTTTTAAAATGTCCCAGTATGTTCAAAACATCCTGATCTGGATTTATGTGTCGTTAACTGCCTTCTACCATCCAGAAATCCTTTTGGCGTTCTTTTAAACTTGCACCAAATCTTTAACTCTTCTGAAAAGACCCAGAAATAAGGCATCTTCCCAAAGTTTGAGATTATGCTAGAACTAAAGGTCAGAGGATAAAATGTGTTCAGTATATATGCTTTTAGAGAGAATGCTGATAGTGAAACTCTCAGGTTGTCCAGCAAAGAAACAAATGTAATTTGTTTCTGCTGCTCAGAAAGGCATTCTGAGTCATTCCATACTGACTCAAGCCTGTCTGGTCTTCAGAATTTGTATCAAAATGTAAATTAATCTGATGACTCTCCCTGTTGATAGCCTTATTAATACTTTCATATGTTCTTTGATTTCTTACTACTTCTGACTATCACTAGGTTTCTTAGAGGCCTTAGTAGCAAAGTGCTGCTGCAACTTCTGCTTGAAAAGGTTGTTGGGATAGTTCCAGGGGCAAGGTATTGAAGATTTCCCCATTAGTGAGACTTTGAATTGAAATGAAAGGCTAGTGCTGACACTGAGTGTTGTGCTGTCTTGAGAAAAAGTCCTAAAATCTTTTTTGGACTGTTCTCCAAGTAGCAGCTGCTTTGTGGAAGAGGCTGCTTGGAGCTTTCCACATTGTGAAAATACAAACCAGCAGTTAAAAAGAAAAGTAATATCTTCTAACTGCTATTTGAGATCTATTAGCTGCATTGTGTAATGTCATCTTGCTGTACTGTGGGGGGTATGTGCTGTCCTGTCTTATGGGTGTCATGCCCAGGGGAAGGATTAATGCATGAACACTACAAATACCACTGAGTTTAAAAATGGACACCTCTGTACACCTTTGAATATATGTACATATAATAATTATCAGTACTGTAAAATTGTGATTAATCTTGTTTTGTGGGATGGATGTGGGTTTTTTAAAGCATTTGAAAATTGATCATGGGTATTTGCATCTGTAACTGCATATTGCTGCTGGTTCATGCTTGCTTTTCATATGGATTGTTTTGGTTTACTTTTCCAAAAAATTAATTAGCCATTTGTAAGATAAATTAACTACTTGTTTAACATCCACTTCATAACAGCTGTGTTAGTAAAGACTTTGTTAGTTACTTCTGAGGTTCCTGGGCCACTGCTAAGTGAAAAATGTAGTTCAGTGAGAGTCCAGAAGACGTGAAGATTTAAAGGACTTATAATTCACTAAAGACTTCCAACAGTAAAAAATAATTAAATAAATATGTGACAGGTGTTTTTTCAAAGATTGAAGATTTTTGCTTTTTACTTAAAACACACTTGCTGTCTTTTTAGATGGGAGGCAACCAGGTGTTTGCATGAGGAAATAGCAAATGTTTGGAATGTCTAACACACTTGGGTGCAGCTTAAAAGGAAATTTTAAAAGGAAGAGGGATGAAATTGCTTGGATATTCTTCTGTTCCAGCATTAAAAAAAGTCTCAGTCTAGTTCTTTTAGAACTGTTTGGTTCAAAATGATATCTTGAAACAGCAACAGTCATTAGTGTGTTTTGATATTAGGTTGTAGCATGTGGTGGCATTTTGAGGAAGAAAATCTGGTTTTGTACTGATTATGCATTTAAATGTGCTGATGCAAAGCTGTCTCAAGTGAGATAATGTTGTAAACGTGGATACCTGTCACAGCTACTTATGTGTCTTTTAAAGTTCAAGCACATTATTCAGAATTGATACTGCATTATGGGAAACATGCAAATTGTGTGAAAAATGTAAGCTGAAGATGAAGCACAATTCTGCTGGTTAAGTTTTCTAGAAGGATCTTTGCTGTACTGCTCTTGAAACCGACGGTTAGTTTAGCTTGGCATGGCTTTTTTGCCTTTACTGTAGGTTTTTCAAAGATGATTTTTCCAAAGTGAAGCTATGTCTCTCAGAAGCTAAAAGTTACTCTTTTTTAGAATGGATCAGATTGTCCTAGATTACTTCTTTAAAAAGAACTCAAATCTGCTAAGATCTTTCAGTTTCAGAAGTAACTTTGGTATGTAAAAAATGTTGACTTGACTTTTTTTCATGGTCAGGAGGAAAAGCTCAGGAAAGCAAGCAGATGTTCTTCCAGTACAGTCGCCCTGGTGATTTTGCTTCCTTTGCTTTAATAAAGGGATGAATATAGAATTGGCTTTCTTATTTTTCTGAAACTTACTCTATCAAAGCTAAAGTTGTGATCTAGACAAATAGCAGAATTGAATTTAGTAGTTCAGCTGGCTTGGAGAGTGCCTGCTGTTTTTGACAGTATCTTCTAATTGGAGAAAATTAGGAAACCTCCTTATTTCCATACATTGACACGTGATGGTTAACACAGTGTTTCATCTTTATATCAGAGGTAGGTGGTAGCACAAGAAGGCACATTAAATCCAGGAACACAGTGCAGGCTGATAATTTCATTGTTTTAAAATCTTTTTTTAACTTGATCTAGCTCAGTGTATTACTTCCAGTTCAGTGTTTTACATCCATTTGTATCAGCTGAACAAATTTGATTCTAAAATTATTCTTGAGGCTTCCCATTTCTGTCTCGAATGTATAAATACATTGAAGCTTTTAATGAGAGTGGGAAAATAAACTAATTCTATTGTGTACTAAGTTTTTGTAATACTTGGAATTTAAGTGTTACACAGCTCTTCTCAACTAGAGAAGGTGGGCAAAGCTTCTAGCTTCATTCTGTATATGTTGTTGGAGTTGCAGAATAAGACAACCTTTTGTTCAGGTACTTTGTCTGAAATGTTAGAGATATTGGGAGGTATGAGGTAGGTGATAACTGTCCTCTGTTTTTTACCTTTGAGGCTGGAGGAAGTGAGCCAAAAATGAGGCAAAGCAGCCATTGGAATTTTTTTCACTCATGTAGGATGAGTGGCTCTTCTTTTATCATCCAAAAGTATCCGATAGGCATGAAAGTGTGTAAGGTGACTTGAGTAGTTATTGTGTCAGTCATGCCCTAATAACTAAATAATAACAGTTTTGGCTAATGGATTGATCCAGACAAAGCTGCAGATTTTCGTAATGTTTTATTCATTCGTGATTGTAACTTGTATTTCAGCTTCTGGAGCCAGTTTGCCATCAGCTCTTTGAGTTCTATCGCAGTGGTGAGGAACAATTGCTACGGTTTACGCTGCAGTTTCTGCCAGAATTGATGTGGTGCTATCTTGCTGTCTCAGCCAGCAGAGATTTGCAGAGCAGTGGATGCATAGAGGCTCTTCTCCTAGGAGTTTATAACTTGGTTTGTATTTCAGCATTTTGTTTTAGAATTGAAATGAAGTGATTGTTTCAGTCTCAACTCTTCAAATTGGTGTCTGTCAGAAATCTACAACGTGAACTTTCATTCTTTGGTCAATATTTTCTCTGCGCTTTCTGTGGTTCTTGAATTTTTTGCTACTTATTTCTTGTTATGGTGATTAAACTCACATTCTGCTTGAGAACTTTTCAAGGCACTGCTTTTGAAATTATTGCCTGTATTTTCCGGGGTATTTTGACTGTCTGGACTAAAACCACAAAAAACCCCAAACTTTCAACTATTACTTGACTGCTGAACAGCTTGCTTAGCTTTGAGAAATTAAAGGTGTCTATTTTGAAATAACCTTGACATTTTAAAAATGCTTTTTATGACAATATCCTGTTTGTTGCTGAATCTGTGCTTCGAAGAAGAGCATTTTGTTCTGTTTTAAGAAAGAAAAGCACCATATTTTAGTCTTTTTATGGCTATTCTAAAATAATGTCTGTTGGGATTCTTGTCTGTGTAGTTTGTTCTGATTGTTTTAGGAGGGCTTTTTTTGAGGTTAAATAGTGATGAACTTCAAGTCTCTTCATTCTGAAAATCTGGAGAAGGCAACTGCTATCTATCTCCTAGAAATAATCACAGGTGTCTTCACCAAGCAAGTAAAAATGTCTTTTTCACCCAGGAGTCTCCTTTAAAAGACCTGAGCCTTATGTTCCACTCCTCTTGAGTCAGAGCACAGGCTTCCTGCTTTTTCTGTATGCTTAGTAGTATCTGACAAGAAGAACATTCCTGAAAAGCATTTGGTCTTATCTTACACCTTAAGGCAATTCATTCCTTTATATCCATGATGAAGTAATTTAGAGTGGTTCATGGATGTGGCTGTAATCACTTGTTTTTCTCCCAGAAGAGATTACATTTACTGTTAAGCTTGAAACCAGTCTGGTAACATCCTCTCTTAGCTGTGAACAGTTTCTTTCTCAATTAGCAACTTGGCTTTCCATCTTCAGCTGCCTGGGGTCATAAAAATTTCACAGCAAGCTTCTTTAGGAAGCGGTAGATCAGCATGACTTTTGTGAACTTGTTTCCCCCATTTTGCTTTAAGACATAAGGAATGCTTTTGATAAAACAGTGCCATGGTACTCAGGCTGATTTCTTCCCTGCTGTTGGTGCTGCGTAAAATTTATAACTGAAACAATCAAGTTGTTATTGTTCTTTATTATACAGGTTGAAAAGATAGTAGTTGACCTGCTTAGGTACTTATTTTCTCTTTAACCAACTACTTTATGTTTTCAAAACCAAGAGGAAATACGAAGCCTAATATAAATAGTAATTCCTATGTAAAGATGTACAATGGACTCTTGGAAACTTAACATGTTCTGTAGGAGTCCTGCAGTTTCTTACTGAAGAAAAATGAAAAAAGATTGCTCAGAATAATTTTAAATTGGCTACATTGTGAGTGGTGTGGAATTATTGTGGCTGAACCTTGAGATCATGAACTGGTTTGTTCTACCTTCAGCTTAGAGACATACAGTGGTAGTGCATGCAGTTGAAATTTTTTGCTTTCCTAGATGTAGGAATATGGGGTTTTTTAATACACTTCAGATCTTGAAATGTACTCCTGAAACTTAATTACCAATCTGATTACAATGAAGAATACAAATATTAATATTTTTAGAATTTAGAAGTTTGGATATAGCCATTTTCTTTCCCTTTCTCCTATGTATTGAGGAACATGTTTTCCATACTGATGCAGAAGCAATATTAAAAATTAACCTATCAGTGGTTTATGTGGTGAGTGGAGAAGCTGTGCAGCTTTTCAGAAGGAGCAGCTCTCTGTGCCCTTTTGATCCTTTTCAGTCTTCCTTTACCACTTCATATTTTATTTTAAGACTGGAGTTTTAATAATTACTGTGTGAAGTTAGACCTTCAGCCTTCCAATGCATGGGTGTTAGGAGACATTGAAACTTCTGTCTGATTATTATTTCTAGATATATGAAATCAGCTGCTGAAATTTAGAGAAGAGGAAAGTAAAATCTAGTGTGTGGTGTTTGCTTTGGTCACGTCTGCTTTGGATCTTTAAAAGTTTTTTATTTGAAATACTCCTTTGCTCTTCTGTGGTACAAAACCACATCTTGTTTTGCCTTCCCTTTAGTCTTCTGTTAACTCACAAGAGCAAGAAGTCTGCCAGCTACTGTTGTGGTGGTATCTTTCAGCAAGGTAGCTTCTCTAAAGCTTTGCATCCATGCTTCTTCTCATTCCATAGAGAGAGTTATCAGGCTTTTGCAAATGCTGTGGTCTGCTGCTGTCAAACCATATGAGGTTGCAGTCATTCCAAAGCTGTAATATTTCCAAAACAAATTACTTGTAGAGTGATTACTTGATGGTTAATAGTTTTCATAACAGAATTAGTGATCGTTAACCTTCACAATTAGCAAATAGTGTATGATTTAAAAAAAAAAATAATGCTGTTTTAAACATGATGTTTGTTAGTGTTTTTACAGTGGATTATATATGCAAATGGATGTGCCCTTGGCTAAGTTATTTGAAGAGTTTTCATAAACAAACAAAATGTGCTCTGATAGAAAGCAAATAGAGAGATAATTTCTATTGCAGCTTGGATTGGTATAGTATCCCTGTCAGTCCCTGTAATAAATAGTATTTAACATTTTAGGATGTCTGTTTTCTTTGGTACAGTGTAACCATTGATATCTTCTGTCTTTTTCAGGAGATAGTTGACAAAGAGGGACATAGCAAAGTGCTGAGTTTCACAATTCCATCTCTGTCCAAACCTTCGGTCTATCATGAAGTAAGTGCCACCTACAGAGTGAGATTCCTGACTGAGCAGGGCATTATGTTGTTTGTTAAGAGCAAAAGTGAGAAGTAGTTTTAACATGTTGTACAGTGACATAGGAACGTACTTATGAGATTTCTTGGTACTGCTAACTGGTCTCTGAGGCCTTTTAAAGGTGGAATAGTCATAATTGCATGATACCCATGCAGCAACTGTGTCTTTTCTTCTTTTCTGAAGCCATATACCTTATCCAGTGTAAAATGAACAGATAACATCTAAACAGTCAGATATCATTAAGCCTGTTGAAAATTTATATGTAAATATGATGATGTTTATTGTTGTCTGTTTGCACTTGCATTATAGCAAGATGTGAGGCGGACGTGCTCTGAATGACTCTTTTTTCCTTTAGCCTTCCAGCATTGGCTCCATGGCTCTCACTGAAGGAGCTTTGTCACAGCATGGTTTGTCCAGGGTTGTGTACAGTGGACCTCATCCTCAGAGGGAGATGCTGACAGCCCAGAACAGGTGAAATCGTATCATGGGATTTTGCTTGAGAGTCCAAAATGTATCTGAGCTTCTAATTTTTAGTGTAGTTGCAGACTGAAGGAGGATAGGTGTATGTTGTGTTTTGTCATGTGCTTTTTTGTTTCTGAACACATGTAAATGTAGATGCAGAAAGATCAGCAGGGCACGTTACTATATGTACAGGAAAAACTTACTCAGTTGTTGATTGTATTGAAATACAGTGCCAGATCTGTTCAGATAACTCTTAAAAGCGTCCCTGTAAACTTACTTTCTTTTAAAAAATGAAGTTGTTAACGGAATTCCAATGTTTCTTTCAAATCTCAGGTTTGAAGTGCTGACTTTCCTTCTGCTCTGTTACAATGCTGCCTTAAGCTACATGCCTGCAATGTCTCTTCAGTCATTGTGTCAAATTTGTTCAAGGTAATTTCTGTAGGTTGTTTACTCTTAAAATGGCATTTCCAGCTTGAAAAGCAGTCAGTTTGGACTTTCCTGATAAAAACAAGCTTTGAATTCCCAAGGGCTGCTTTTAAACTTGACTTCTCATAGGTGTTTGCAGCTGCATTATTTGCTTTTAAAGTATCTCTTACATAACTTAGGGTTGACATCTCAAAATGGGAAACAATACCTGGCTTATATGCAGGTTAAGCTTCTCCTTTAAGAGGAGAAGTCATAGGGTACTGTTTGTTTTTAATAACTGTTGTTGTTGTGTTAACTGAAGAAAACCAGAAGTGTCTTTTAGAAGTGTGGTGTGTTTTGCATTGCAGGTTTGCTAAATAAATTCAGATGCTGTGCAGGTCGAAACATTCTTGTAATTATAGTAGGTGTTGAAACTAGACATGCATCCATTTTTATGGATACATTGAGCATTTCTAAAATGAACTGTTGCTTAACAAAACCAAAATAACAATGCCAACACACCCCTCCCAACCTCAAAACAAATAAAAAATCCTATCTCAGCTTTACTTGCAGTGTCTATTTTTTGACCAATATCTTTTTTTAAAGAGACATGGGTAGTAAACATGTTTGTCTCTGGATTTTCAAAAGTGGACTGTATGTTAAGGGAAAAATTAGAATGCTCTCCTTAAACCCAGGAAGCCCAAGAGACCGAGAAGTCAACTGCAGCAACTTTTTTCTAGGATAGTTCCTAGGCTTCTCTCAAATAAAGCATGTCAATGGATGCCTGTAAGATTTGCTTCTCTTCAAAGGAGGCAAGAGACTTTGGAGCACTTGGCAATATTTATAAGAGTAATTAGAAGATCTTTCTTAGATAAACTGCTCTAAAATGAGGTAAAAGTACTTAGAAGCTAAGGATTGTGGAAAGGAGACTGATGACAAGATCTTATTCTGCTTGATTAGGTTTTGATTGTATTTGGAGTAACTAATCTTTAAAGCATCACAAAAAATAAACCCCCCAAAAAAAACCAACCCAAAACAAAACAAAAAACAAAACAAAACAAAACAAAAAAAAAAAACAAAAAACCACAACAACAAAAAAAACCCCCAAGCAAGTTAACAGTAGATGCAAACAAGTCTTTCTGCTTCAAAACATTGAATGTTTGGATAGTGAATTATTTAATGCTGTACAATTTTACTTCATTGTTCTTCATTCCCGATTGGTTTTGTCATTCATGTTTCTCTGCTTACTGAAAATCTTACCCTTACAGCATTTTAGAATAGACATCATGTTAGAATATGGGTAATATGTGTCAGAAGCCCTGAATATTTTTCAGTATCCTATTTGGATGTGGTGGAATCTATATTCTGCTATTAGGATATATAGAATAACTCCTTTAGTTGGTTTGAGCAATGTGGAATTTAGGGGGTTTTCTTTAAGATCTACAATGAATGTGTTTTCTTCTGGTAAGTCTAATTCAATTTTTAACACTTTCTTAAATTACAGATATGACTTGTAAATGTGAAAATTACAGTACAAAATTTTTTTTGTTGATCTTGTAAATCCAGATTTTTTTTGCATCTGGGCAGTTACTAAGTTTCTCTTCATAAGAATGCCATCTTATTTGGATGTCATTCTTGCATTTTTAGAAGTAGTAACTCAGGACTTCTAAAAACTGATCAGTACTGGTGAAGTATTGAAAGTATATAAACCACAAAGGTGGTTCCACATTATTTACTAATGACAAATGTATGGTTTCTTTAGAATTTGTGTCTGTGGATATCCTCGCCAACAAGTGAGAAAGTACAAGGGATTCAACAGTAGGATTCCAGTTTCATCTGAATTCATGGTGCAAATGCTAACAGGGATCTATTATGCTTTGTAAGTGTGTGTGGCTTTTTTTTTTTTCTAAAATGCAAACAAAATTGAGAAATGCCAGCCTAATTTGTATACTTGTTCAGGCATGCCATCTTGGAGGCATTTTTTTTTTTTCTAGTGGGCAGATGTGTGTAGCAATAAGGTCCTTGGGAAAAGACAGTTCTCCAAGAAATTGGATGAAGTTACCTGTGTCATACTGGGGAAAGATGGCTTGAGCAGCACTTGATAGGTATAACTGCTGATGGGAAGAAAATACTGTAAAAAGTCTCTTCCAGCCATTGTCTGCTGCCCACATTTTTGCATTGTTAGTTTTGACTTCAGTCTAGTTAAAGAAAAGAGGTTATATTTTATCTCTGAAATGCTGATGTCATCTACCCTTTGATAGTCATGTTAATGTGTGAAGCTTACTTAGTAACTGAAATAATTGAAGACTAGTAATACAGGAATACTCAAAAGGTGGAGTAATATTAAAACATCCTGTTTGTATTTCAGAGTATTTTGTGACTAGCTGATCAACAGCTAATGATAAAATTTTTAAACTGCTTGGGATGGCCAATGAAAATAAAACTTTGTCTCCATAGATGCTGCTTCATCGTTCTCTAATTAGCAGGCTTACTGCTGAAAAACACAAGTAGTTCCAATCCTCTAAACTGAACTCTCAAGGAGCACCAGAGCTGTGAAGGTTATATGACCAAGACAGTTCATCTGTTGACATAGATGCTTATTATTAAATATAATTTTACCTTTGCAGTTATAATGGAGAATGGGATC
This sequence comes from Rhadina sibilatrix, assembly GCA_013400275.1. Taxonomy (NCBI): domain Eukaryota; kingdom Metazoa; phylum Chordata; class Aves; order Passeriformes; family Phylloscopidae; genus Rhadina; species Rhadina sibilatrix. The sequence goes on from VWYO01007446.1 coordinate 89,543, forward strand.
TGGCTCGTAAAGCTATGGATGACGTTTTGTATAGAGCACAGCTTGAACTGTATCCAGAACCTCTGCTGGTAGGTATTTTATTTCAACAGTCTGTTGAGTAGAATTTTTAGCCTGGGAAATCCTTGCTGTGAGCATGCATGATACAAGATGATACCAGGAACCTAAATCTGTGTGTGTGCTTGTGCAAACAGCTCAATTGCACGCACTACACAGGGCTTTTCACTGTACTTAGTTGTGGTGTCATGCTTCCTTGTGACAAAGCTGTTTTCAGTAGAACACTTCTAAGTCTTCAGAACTAAGATAATAGTGCAGCAGAACTCTGAAGGAATAGCCACATCTTGAAACTGGAAACTTTGTTTTAAGAAAGTGGCAAGTATGAGTTCTGCAAGCTAATTGCAGCCAGCATTTTTTACAAACCACACAAAAGGGTGGTGTGCTTTTTGACCATAAATTGGAATTGTACACAATATTCTTCTTGAAATAGTAAGGACCCCCAACAGAATTCTTCTAAGATTTGGACCTTTGTGATAAGAACTTAAGTGCAACTCTTCTGTTCCAGGTTGCTAATGCAATAAAAGCTTCGCTGCCTCAGGGTGCCATGAAATCTAGTAAAGAAGGTACAAGATGCATTCAGGTTGAAATTACACCTACTTCATCCAGGATATCAAGAAATGCTGTGACTAGCATGTCTATAAGAGGGCATAGATGGAAAAGGCATGGTAAGAAACAAGTTTTGCAATTAATTTTTAGCTTTTTTCATGTTTTTAAAATGATCTTGAGAATTTGTATTATTTCACATCTTCATTGCTTACAGGCAAGCAGCAATTTGGAGGTTTTTATTTTCTTGACTGGTGGATGGGAATCTCAACACAGTTCAGATAGAATATATTCTTTACTTCCTTAACCATGTTTTAAAAAAACCACAGCACATACAAACCATTTTTTATACAGGGATGTGTACAGAATTACTGCTTCCTTAGAAAATGATGTTCCTGCTTTCTTTTGAAAACTAGTTTCTAGTACCTGAAGCAAAATAAATAGTTAACAACTTTACCACAGAACCGTATCTGTCTTAAAGTACTTAAATAAAAATTGGATTTAAGGATAGGGGGATAAATTACTATGTTTTGGTGCTGTGGTTTAAGCCCACACAACCAGTAAGCCCCATACAGCTGCTTACACACTCCTGATAGTGGGATGGGGAAGAATAAAAGTGAGAAATCTTGTTGAAATGAAGCTAGTTAATGAGATAAAGCAAAAGGTGTGCACACAAGCAAAGCAAAACAGGGAATTCATTCACTGCTTCCCATGGGCAGGCAGGAGTTCAGCGATGCTCAGGAAAGCAGAGCTCCATCACACCTAAACAGTTACTTGGGAGGACAAACACCAAATATCTCCCTTCTTCTTTCCCAGCTTTGTATACTGAGAATGTTGTTACATGGTCTGGGATACCCCTTGGGTCAGCTGGGGGCAGCTATCCCAGCTGTGTCCCCTCCCAGCTTTTTGTGCACCCCCAGTCTGCTCACTTGGTGGCGTGGGGCGAGGTGCAGAAAAGACTTTGGATCTGTGCAAGCACTGCTTGGCAGTAACAAAAATACCTCTGCAATGAAAAAAATATCAACAGCATTTCCACCCCAAATCCAAAACACAGCCCCATACCAGCTACTGTGAAGAAAATTGCTCCAGCCAAAGCCTGTATATTTGGGCAAACTAGTGTAAGGGCTTCCACAAAGCAGAACACAAGTCTGGGCTGAAAAGTAGAAAAAAAATGGTGCCAAATGCACTGCAGAAGTAGCAGTACCAGCAAGAGATTCTGTGAGTCTAAATGTTGTATTTCTCTGCCTTTGCCATCTTCAGATGAGGGAAGAGCCCTTGGACCAGCAATCAGAATCGACAACTGTTCTGTTGGGATTGTAATCCTAGTGACAGGCTAAGAGTATGACTGTAAATAAGAGTGCTTTTCTAATAGGTTCACTGAAGATTTTGTAGTATCATTAAAATTTCTGTATGATATGTAATAAGTAGATTTTGTAGTATATGGACATTTCAGTTAGAAAAATTTGGCTAAGTTACTTGTCATCAATTGGCCAAGAGGTAGTTCAGGTAAGTGTTGAGAAACACTTGCTGGTAGAACACATTTGTGGTAGTAGTACCAATAGTAAGCTGCCACAGGGGGTGAAAGACAAAGAGAAAGTTAAAATAACCAGATTTCATTTCAGTTGATTAAAAACTACATAAAACTGTCAGACAAACCTGAGGAGCAAAACAGTGTATTTAGTGAGATAGAGTAGTGGGTCATTACTGACATCTCAAGGCTAAGGACCATTTTACTTTTCTTTCTTCAGCCTTGAAGTTAAGCATTGACCAGATGATACCAAACAGTATGATATCTTAGCTTTTAAATGGACAAATGCCCTCTGAAGCTTTGCAATTTTGTTAACTGTTATTTTTGATGCTTATTCAAATTGAGATGGTGGAGAGTAACAGAGATCAAGGATACTGGGTGCTAGGTCATCCAGAGAAATTGGAAGTGTATTAAAATAACATTCCCTTTATGTTTACAGGAGAAGATACAGGAGACTAAAATGGTACAAAATGAGTATTGGATGAATCCTTATAAGAATGCAAAATTTTCAGCAGATACAGAAATAGAGAAGTTTTTACAGTTATTGCCTCCTCGCAGGGAGTGTGGCTTGGTGAAGTTCAAGGAAAAAAGGTGTGGGACAAGTGTGCCCTGCAGCAGATAACAGTAAGGTGAAAGGGAAAATACCAGTTGAACTCAGAAGTGGAGTGGAATGCTGTGTTTTATGAGAGTCTTATGAAGTGGGACAAGTTGAGAGAAACAGCAATAATCTCATTAGTGCGATCCCAGCAAGGAGTGAGTAGTCAGTGTTCAGGGATGAAGATTGAGAAACTAAGGACTTTTTCAGAACAGCTCATGTCAACATTTTGTTTGGGTTTCTGTGAAAATGTTGGATTTATCTCAACAGTACAGGATTTAATGAAGAGGAAGAAAATCGCTTGGTGTAAGGTGGGTTGGAGTGGAATGTGTGGCAGGTTGTGGGAGTAATTGTAAATTTGATGGCTGTGCAAGCATTAGGCTAATTTAGAGTCCAAAGCTGAATCTGTGGTATCTAGCTAAGTGACTGTCAATTGTGTTGTTTTAAGTGGCAAATATTCCATGCATAAATCACTTCGGCTAATCTCTTCCAAATTATAAAATCCTAACAAAGCTCTTTTTTTACTTGGATAGCCTTTTTAAAGTCAGAGTGGATGGTCTCTCATTTTCAAAATTCCTACTAACCTAATGGAGTTCCACACGATTCCTGAGGAAACAAAGATATGAAATACATCTTCAGAATTAGCATGCAGAAAGATTATCAAGGCGTGTGTTTACACATGCTTGTTCAATTAAAATGAATACTGGAATTGGTAGAAATTAGATTACAAACTTCGTACCTCTTGACTGCTATTCTTGCTCTCTCTCAGAGTGTAAGAGGAAAAATGTATTTGTGGGATTATTTTTATTTTCATTGTAATAAAAATTAGTATAAATGGATTTGGAGGTCAGAGGAGACAGCTGAGAGGCATTTGATGTTATACATTATGTGGACTAGGAGAGCTGATGAAGCAAATTATCTCTTGGGAAGCAAGGGCAGCAGTTTTCAATCACTAATTATGTGTGTAAAATAAAACAGAAGAACTCCAGTGAATCACATTTCAGCTGAGAAGCATGGGCTTTATTTTCTTTGTTTTAAAAAATTAATTTTACTATAAAAGCTTTAGATCTTACTAGCCTTTGTTAGAACTCTAGATTGAAGTCAGTTTTGAATAAAGGTTGACTTAACATTGAATCTTCTTGTGATACTTAACCCTGTAATTTATTCATTAGGAGCAGTTATGTAGAGGGACTTTTAAAATTCAATTAGTAATGTGAATTTGGACTTCACAGATAGGTACTTTAGAGGTGCTAAAGGTGAGGGTGATTTGCAAAATGGATCCATCTGTTCACAAATGGGTAGTGTTTATGGGGTGAGCTGATACTAGCCACTACTTAGCAACAAATTTAGTGCTGTTGGATTGGATTGCCTATAAATGATCACACCTGGAGGGAAGCATTAGCTCTTATGTGTAGAGGTGTGTGTAAGAGGTGTGTGTTACTCTGATGTAACAGACTGAGAAGAGCTGACCAGATCTTGGTAAGATACATAACACAAGAACAAAGACATCAACTAGTGAAGAAGGACAAGAAGTTACTGTTTTATTCACTGCAGAAATTGACTTACGTGTAGTACACAAGGTTTAAAAATACTAGTCTTTGAATTCTGTGGAGAGAATTTTCTTACTTTTTATTTTTTTTAATAGTATTAATTCCTGAAATAGTTGTAACTTGGAACTCTCTGAAGTTAATGCTAATCTTGGGGTATAAGCCTGGTGCTTTTATGACTAATTAAATATCTAACACAGTTGTGCAGGACATGCAGCTTGAGCTTGTGAGGGTTAAAATTGAATTACAATCTGAGTGGGCAGTTTGCCTGTGCAGTCTAAGGTAAATGATCTGGACAGTGTAATAAGGTAGACTATAATTTTGATTAAGTTTTAGCAGTTAGTAAACATGAAATGCATTTATCAAGGTTGGTTGTATTACTCAAAGCATTCAGAAATGTGACACCAAGTACATTTTCCTTCAGCTGCCGTGGGTATATCTATGTTAACAATCAACCTGACATTCATTTTCATCTCTCCACTGTTCATCAGTGTCCTTGGTTTTCTCTTTTGTTATATTACCTTGTGCACTGGGTATTAATAGCTCTCTCTCAAAGGCTAGACTCTCAGAGCTTGAAAGCAGTATTATCTTCACCACCAAGCACTATGAAGCTGAAGGTTTGGTTTGGGTGTCCTTAAAAGCTGTAAAATAGGGAGAGTATGGTGCTATAAAGGGTGTGGATTGTGTAGTTTTATCCCTGCCCCAAGACTGTAGATGCCATGGTAGACAATGTTAATGGGAGTTGAGATATCCAGTGTCCCATTTTTTCTATTAGTTTCCTCCTGTAGTCAGTTAAATTCAGAGAAAGGTATATTTCCTTTAGACAGAATTATAATGAGTTGAACTCTTCTAACTTGGGGGTTTTTTTCTCAGTTCATTGTAGTAATGGTTACTCAGCTGTGGGAATGCAGCATCACAGCTGGATGTTACATTTAGAAATGCATACCACCAAATAACAGTAACTGGGTATTGCTTTTATACAGAATCTTTTACAAAAAAAAATTCTGTTTTTCTGATTTCTGCTGTGTACTTTGAATCTTCTTTGTTTGGAGTTGGATAATTAGTGCTTTTCTGACAGTTAAGCTCTGTTCTGTCCTTTTCTCTCTCTGGGGCAGCAGGAAGGAGTTTCAGAGTGCCATTGGAGAGGCACAAGTTCCTCACTCCAGTGAAGTTAGAGCATTGAGGCCAATCAGAGCATTGGTCTTCTAACCTTTCTGCTCCTGTGTTTTTAGAAAAAAAAAGGCTATATTTGATGGTGGTATCATCATCACAGTTGTTTATTTATTGTTATTATTATTGCAGCTCATGGTGCTCTTTGCCACCTTTGCTACTGAAAATAGAAGACTTTTGCAGAAAGTGTGGTTACAAGTCAATGATTCTGTTTTGAGTTTCCTCCCAAATATCAGGAATTTAGTGAGCAATAGCATCAGTTATTAATGCCATTTCCTTTGGGTGGTGCAGCTTGTTAAATGGATACTTTTGTTGGTCATTGATTAGTTAGAAAGACTTATGCTGATGAGAACTTTCAGGTAAAATAAGGGATAGCTTTTACACCAGTGGACACTGATATCCATCCCTGCCAGAATAACCTTCTGGCTCAGCTGTGATCAGTGCAGACAGCACAAATGGTAGTGAAAAGCCCAGTGTTGGAGCCACCCGACCTAGAAGTGCACTGTGCCTGCACAAGAGTCTTCAGTGAGGGAACAGGAGGAAGAGGGGATCCCCTTGAATTAAAGAGCATTAGAGCTGCCACTGTGAAAAATCATCTCATTGCAAATTCCTCTGGTTTTGGACTTCATACTGTCTGTTCAATGTGCTTCCAGATTCTGTCATGTGCATTAGCAGACAGGTGCAGTATAGTTGGGAAGGTCCTTACTTCATCATCTGATCTGAAAGAGCTGCATGAATAGAACAGGGACTCATTTGAGCTTTATTCTGAGCTGTGCTTTTAGTGCATTTTTAGTCTTGTCAAGTTTCTGTGCCACAGTGCTCTTCTCTACTAGTTTTTCTGGGGTATTCAGAAATATCTTTCTGATTGAAAACAGTTTTTTGAAATGAAGGAAGAAAATGGAAATCAAAGTGTGCTTGAGTTGGCTTTGTTGTTTCACTGTTAGTTTTCAAGCAGACCAAGGTGCAGCATCATGACATTGTATGTGTAGAATTTCCAGTCTTGAATGGTAATATATGAAGTTGTAAAATTTCATTGTAAAAAGTAAGTTTCACTCTAGCATGGTGATACAGAGAATGTAGTAATAAAAGGGAATTATGAACTGTTGTTTGGTTTCTGATAATCTGTTTCACAATCCTCAGGAATTTCAGTTTTGAAAGATCAAGCGTGGGCCTTTCCTCTATGTGGTGCAGGCCTATAACTGGAAGATTGAAGACTGCCATTTTAGAAATAAAGCAAAATTCCATACTTGCTAATGTTGCTAATTAACAAGAGGTTAATATGTGTACATCTGCTTTAATTTATAATGCTTAAGTCATCTGTATCTATTGGCTTTTGTTTCATGTTTTGTTTCAGACATCTTTTGTGTTTTGTTTTTATTTTTTTGTTGTTGTTTTTTTTTTCTTATCCATCTTTAATTCTAGAACAACCAGAGAATGGTAATGATGCTACTGAATTGGGCAACTTTATCATACCTGAGATTAGTGTCACAAGTGTGGCTGGAGAGAGGACCGGGAATGGGGAAAAGAGCAGAGCTCTAGCAGACAATGATGTTCAGCATTTACAGGGAGTACAGGAAACAGCTACAGATCCTAGAACTGACAGCAAAGGCATGCCAGAAATCAGGAGGCAAAAATCTGTAAGAAAAATGATGGAGGATGGAATAAACTCATCTGGCAGAGTGCAGTTTTAGCAGAGCACTTGTAGCTGCACTCTAAGGTACCGCTGTTGATTGAAAGGGTCACTGCTGCATGTTTCAAGAATTAAAGTATGCAGTTAATATATTTGCATGTATAATAACACAGTTGCATGTATTGCACACAGCTTTGTCTGTGCCACAGACAATGATGACATACATACAAGTAGATGTATTTAATCTGGAGAAAATACACTGAGACTCAACATACCTTTGAGTTCATTAAGCATATTTATGTGAGTTTACAAAATCCAGTGATCAATGGTAGGAAAAATCCATCAAAGTGGATGTTAAAAGCATCTTGCTATGTAACTCAGATTTCCCAAATTCTACCTTTCACGGTATACCGGAGATCTCATGTTGTGCTTGAGTTTCCAACTCTTACCACCAGACCTGTGATGCAGAAAGTGACCTTTCAGTCCTAAAAGCATTCCTGGGTTGCTAAACATGCAGGTGCCATATTGGGTGTCCTGGGGCATTGATCACATACCTCTGTAATTAACAAGCTTTGCCAAATCCTGTAGTGGATCACTTGCTCAAAATAAAATTTACACTTCCTTTTGTTCTGTATGGTATTTTCTAATGTCAAAGTTTCTAACTTCCTGCATGAATTAACAAGACTGCATTTCTTTTTTTTTTTTTTTCCTTCAAAATCACAACAAAATGAGATTGGGGGCATGCTTTTTGATGTAGTTAATGCGACATTACGTGCTGTAACTCTATATCCTAAAGAACCTTAATTCCAAAATGTCATGGAATAGGTAAGCATTGTCTTCTCTTCTCTGTCCTACTGCTTTATGGCTTCATGCTTATAAATATCAAAATTGAACAAGATGTAAAATCAATGAATATGAGACAGTCAATTGCTAATTTTTTATTTCTGTTTCTACCATTCTGCAGATAATTCTGATTTAGCAATTGAAGAAGAACTGATAGAAGTATCTGAAACCGATGAAGGGTTTTACTCTAGGGCTACTTTGGGTACCAGTCAGTCTGCCCTATCTAACAGCAGCACCCCGAGCAGCAAGAGCCTCTTAGGGAAGAGCCAACGAAGGTCTGGAGGAAGCAAACCTGGAGGAAAAGAAAAAGAAGGGGAAACCTGCAGAGAGCATTTATCACGGAAACAGACTCAGAGAGCCATGAGTGAGAATCTAGAGCTTGTCTCCCTGAAGAGACTGACGCTGACAACCAGCCAGTCCCTGCCTAAGCCTGGCAGCCATAGCCTGGCCAGAACGACCACTACTGTGTTTAGTAAATCCTTTGAACAGGTCAGTGGTGTCCCAGTTCCAAATAATCGTGGTGGTGTCTCTGGTACCGAGGCAAACAGGTTTTCAGCTTGCAGTCTTCAGGAGGAAAAATTGATATATGGAACAGAAAGAACAGATCTGCCTATTTTAAGCAAACAACCTAATCAGCAGCGACCTCCTAGTATTAGCATAACTTTGTCAACAGATTGATATTAAATTGGCCAGTATAAAAAATAAATTACTGAGACTTTATCCTGATATTGGTACATTAAGCTCTTAATATGCCATACTTTACTTCCCTAAGTCTCAAACCCGTGAATTCTTACTTGGCTCATGTTTGACAGTAATAGTGAATAGCCAACAATTACAATTATTTTGAGTCAACTTCTGATAGCTTTACAGCTTCATGAAACGTTTATACCTTCACCAGCTGAACAAGTGTTAATTGGTTGGTTGTCACTGACCAAGGTGTGTGGCTTCTTACAGATGTACAATGTGGGAACAAATAGAGTGTCTCTCCCAGATTCCACTTTTTGTCTTCCACTTGGCATGGGCAAAACTGCAAATACTTAGGGGTTTTTTAGGAGGAGTCTTGCAGTATTGTCCTGTGATTTGGAAGAGCATTGTAAGAACAAATACTGTCTTACATGTAAGCTGTGCTTACATGTAAGGTTAAACTAGAAGCATCACTTCAACGTTTGATGTTCTGGTAGCTTTTGTGTTGGTAGTTAGTACATGTATATGCCTGTATAAGTCCAATTTTAGATGCATTTTGGTTTACCTATATGTCTTCAAAACTGGGCCTAAATTAATATAGCAGCAGTGCTTGTGGCTGGGAGTTATTATTAATTGCTGTAGTAGTCACTCTTTAGACTTAAAAATTATGTGACATACCTTTTCTTTATGAGTCTTAAATATCACTTCCAAAACTACTCACTGAAAAGTCAGTCATCAGTATTTTTATTGTCTGTGGGGAAGAGATATGCTTGTGTACCAATATTATGTGGAAATATGAGCCCTTTGCACTGACTCAAGCAAATCAGGAGTGTGAATGTGCTTAACATAAATTTTGTGCTTGAGACTAAGAGAATACTACCAAAGGATGTGTACTTTCAGTAACTTGCAAGCACAAAGGGAAACTATAATGTAAATATAACTAGCACTGTAATTCCTAGGGGTTTTTGTATCTATTATTTTTCTAGTTTGAAATTCTAAACCAGCAACCTGTTCAAGGTTTTACCTAACCTTTAACCTTCAGTGAGTTTGACAACTTTTATACTGTTAAGATTTTAATAAAAATGGACATAAAAACTTCTTGTGCAGAAATCTGAAGAAGCAGTTGCTGACAAAACCAGTCCAGTAGCAGGTATTAGATGATGAACAGACAATATATTATTATGAGTGGAGAAGTAGGATGAAGATCTAAGGCATAGCATAGTTGCTCCCAACTGTCAAGATTTCTGCAGATGTTAGTCCATTATTGTCAAGAACATTGTAAAAAAACAAACAGTAAAATTCTGGTAGACTTTCCCATTTGCTTGAAGATAAGTTTAGATACTTTTGACTTAAACTAAAGCACAAGTAACAGCTTATTATTCAGCTGTTTAAACAGATAATGTTATTCAGGCTCATAGCAATTAATAAGCTGATAAATTAGTGAAAAGAGTAAGTAACTCGTATAACTGTACTAATCAGACCACGGACTGGATGTGTACGTTGCTGAGAATTCACCAAAGTATGCAGAATAACCACATCAGTCTGTAGGTGTTTATATTTACCCAAGAGCCTGAGTTTAGAGGAAAATGCCACAATTTCTCATTCTTCTTTTTGTTATATGACACTGTTCTGTTCTAGTAATGCAGTACTTCACCTTTTTACAGTGAAGTATTTTCCTAATTTAACATGAAAACTTATATTCCTAATGGATAAACTACAAATTTGCCCTGTTTAGTTTTTAATACTTCGGCCAGTGAGAAAAACTGGTTCTTTGAGGTTGTTTTTATAAATATTTTCTACAGCAGAAAATTTAGCCTCTTTTTTATAGGTTTTTCTGCAACACACATTAGACAGGACATTTGTTTCACATTGGCCAATGCATCTGGCTGCTGGACATGCATAAACACATGCAACAGCAGGGTGCTAGGCAGCTGATGGTAGGCATTGGGTGTCTCTGCACACAGTGAATGTAGAGCTCTTCTTGCCCTTGAAACTTGATCTAGATGTTGCAAAGAAATAACCTGCAGGACTTAAAGCCATTTCCTAATCCTCTTTTGCAGTGTAGGATCTAAAGAACACATTAGAAAAAATTTGCAGTAATTTACATTGACATAAAACTAGAATTGATAAAATTGCAGTAGGCAAATATTTGTTGTTATGGTGGTAGTTGTGAGGTAGTGTTAAGGGGCTAGAATTTTTGAGAGTTCTGCTGGTTTTTGTTTGTTTCATTTAATTCATAGTTGTTCGTTACCTCCATGGTAGACACTCTTTCAAGCTGGGTGTTGGTATAAAAGATATTTATTATACTGGGAAGATTTAGCTCTAAATAATTAGGATTTCAGATTAGGATCTAAAATGCCATGAAGTGTAGATATGTAACATAATGTTTCCAGTACTTTTGGCTATAAGCCAAATGTGTTGAAATGAAGTTAGTTTATCCTTTTATTTTATCCAGCTGGTCTGGCTTGAACCCAACACAGAGGCTCATATTGGTACAACTGAAATAACATAAATCTTCATACTTTTTTTGAGAAAATGATAAAAAGAAATGTTCTTGGTACTAAAGACTGTTATGTCCCTACATATGTGGCTTCATATAAACATATTTGTATTGGTCTTTGGAGTAATTTACCCAGTGATGAATGTGTTTTTGTGAGTTGACATCACACCTTCGTACTGATCAAGTCTAAAGAATTTTTCCCAAGTACCAAAACTTTGAGTTGTGCTTCCTTCTTTTCTTAAAAATTGAAAAGTTTAAAAAAAAAAAAAAGGCACAACAGGGGAGAGTAAAGGCAGAATTATTTGTTGTCCAAATATCCATGGTGCAGGATTAGGAGAGGGGTGGGAAGAGTGGTGGGGGAAGTAGGGGCAGGAAGCAGGTATTTCTAAAATTGTCAGACTCTGGGGGTTTGAGCATTATTCAATCACTTCAGACTGTCAATGGAAAACCTTTGTTAAAGAAGTAGATGCCTTCTAACAGTCTAAAGGAAACCTATTAAGACACCACATATTACAGTCTGCCTGGGAGTGGGTAGTTCTGATGAATACCTTCCAAACATACACAGCTGCACCATTCTGCTGGGAAAATGTTATGTAGGAGTGAATCATCTCACACTGTAATAAGAGAAGTTGTTTCAGTGCTGACGTTTATAACTGACCTTACTGTTCCAAATCAGAGGGCACTGTTTCCAAGGATGGCTTTGAACAGCAACACTTGCAAAATTCATTGAGGCTGAGAAGAATTATTTTTGTTCTGAGAATATGTAACAAAAAGTGTATGGCCTCTAACCACTTGCTGTAGAGCTGCAATGACTTTTCTGAATGGATTTAAATGTCTTGAATTGCCTTGATTACCTAAAAAATTTGAAAGGTACATGAATAGAGCTATTTTAGCCACACATCTCTCTAAGGAGATCTCCTATGAGAAATTCTAGAAGTTTCTAATGTAACTGTCCAATACCTTTTGTTGGTGTTTGAGGCTTACAGTGCTGTATATAGATGTATAATATATTGCCTTTTGTATTTGTATAATTCTCCTTCTAAGACTAGATGTGCACATTTGATATTCCCTGAAGTCTCTGGAATATCTGCATCAGTCTATAGATGTCTGTCTTCACATGAGAACCTGAATTTAAGCAACTGCCACACTTTCATTCTTCAGTTCATTATATGACACTGTTTTAGAAACACAGTTTTTCACCTTTTTTGCAGTGAATGTTCTCTTGATTGTACATGAAAACTTACATTCCCAATGTATAGGCTACAAGATTGTCTTTTTAGTGTTTAATAATTTTGGCAGTAAAATAAATTGGGTTTTTTTGAAGTTGTGTGCTTTTGTAAATACTTTGTACAGCGGAAAATTTTGCCTCTTTACAGGCTTTGTTGAAATACACATTACATATTTGTTCCGTTTTCATTCTACACATCCAAAAGTCATAGTAAGGGTTGACTGCATTAGTTAAAATATGCTGCATACCCATTTCATACAACTAGGGTCTGCAAATGCAGCCCTGTCAGGAAGGACACCATGGCTGAGAAAGGGTGAAGGGTGAGTTCAAGCAGATGAGTTGTAAATTGGCAGAAGCAGATTGGGATGCTGTCAGTAAAGCAGCACTGCTTGGGCAGCTTGGTAGTTTTGATGGTGTGAATATTAACAGTGGTTTGATACAGAGCCATTGTTTGCATTGTGTCCTTCTGCCACCTCTGCTGCTTTCCTGTGTATAGCCGTTGACTATTCTTAAACCTGGAAGAGATGGTTCTTGAATGTCCTCCAGCTCTCCTGGGCCTTTCTCTCTAGGATGGTCTCCCATGGGCATCTGCAGAGAAATTCCTGTGCAAGGCAAGCTCTGTTCTGTAGGTCCAGGGTCATGATCCTGCATTTAGTTCAGGATTTTTTCCTTTGCCCTTACAAATGCAGTCTCTGGTGCAGTGCTGTAGAGAAACCTGGATGAATGAAAGAGCTGTAGTAGAGGGCAGCATGGGGAGATCTCACCGCATAGTATCCTGTTTTTCAGATGTCAGTCTTCAACTGTGTCTTTTGAATGGACAAAACTCAATTTCCCTTCATTTAAATGGGTGAGAAAGGAAATGATTCTAGTCGTTGGAGTAGGTAAAAGTTTTCCTTTGCAAAAGGTACCAAATTAGACTTGATGCTGTGATTGTCCTGTGTATAGGATTTGCAATTTCAGTTACAGTGAGTGAGAGGCAGTGCTTAAAATGCAAACTTATGTCGTTTCAGGTTCAAATAACTATTGATTAGTGAAACAAAACATAAATTTCAAGATATTTTCTCTTCCCAAAATGTGGTTCTCCAAAATATTGCCTGTATTTGAAAGACGAGAGTATAGCTGAGAGCCTGCTGGACAATTCACTGGGAAAGGGGTGTATGAAGGTATTACAGGCAAATAGTAATGAGTTACAGCAATTACATTTGTTCCTACAGACTTCACAGCTGGTTGCCTGCACTGAGCTTGTAATAGTTGTTTTTCATGTTTTATGCTAATCTGGCTCTGTATTAAAGATGACTTCAGTATGGGGGTTTTCTCCCAGCCCACAGCTGCCAGGTAATAAATGCACCTGCTAATTCAGGGTAGTGGGAAGAATGTCACAGTGAAACTCCAGAAACCTTTGTGAAACGAGCCTTCACATCACACGGTGCTCGCTTCGTTGGCTTGATTCCTAAAATAAGGTTGTGTTTAATCATCTGTTACTCTACATGTGCAGGGACAATACAGAAATTTAATGGTGCGGAAGGACTTGTGGAAGTCAGTCTGAGTCACAGCACTTCTGACAAGTTGTTCTCATCAGTGGTGCTGACTAATACTGGCAGTCCTCCACACAGACTTGCTTGGTCTGGAGTATGATGGTAGGTTTTTGTGCTGTAAGAATGCACATTTCAGAGGTGATAAGGAATGTCAGCTTCTGCCTCCACAGCACAGTAAATGAAGGCCTGTCACGTATGGGCATAAGAAGTTCTTGGTGTGGATAGCATTTCTGAAATACAAATAGTCAACCAGAATAATGAATATTCAGTGCTTTCTCTGGAAAGATACTTTCACCATGCATGAAATAATGGAATCACAAAATGGTTTGGATTGGAAAGGACCTTAAAGGTCATCTGGTTTCAGTTCCCTTCCATGGGCCAGGATGCCACCCACTAGACCAGGTTGTTCAGAGCCCCATCTAATCTGGCCTTGAACACTTCCAGGGATGGTGCATCTACAGCTTCCCTGGGCAACCTGTTCCAGTGCCTCACCACTCACAGTAAAGAATTTTTTCCTAATGTCTAATGTAAACTTACTCTCAGTTTGAATCCGTTACCCCTTATCATGTCACTACATGCACTTGTACATCATCTTCGATTTCACTGAATATCACTCATTTAAAAATTACATATAAAACACGTGTTATGTATGTGTGTGTATTTTACACATAGGGTTTTCCTCTTAAGCTGTCAAGGTGTGGAGATTGTGGGACTGCCATGGAGACTGCTGGAGCTGGCAAAAGCTTGGACCAGCACTGGTGTTAATGGCCTAGGATACCATCTAAAGTAGATGTAGCTAGGCACTGAAAGGTTGGATTGTCACTCCTATGTTTTCCTCATGGTTTTATCTGCCAGCAGTAAATTTATTTGAGTATAAACTGTAAAGGCTCTTGAAGTTATTAATTAAAGAGGTTTTCTTTTTTTAAAAATCGCAATACTCCTGTTTCTTCCTTCTTCTTTTTTAATTGGTAAAATGCATTGTGTTTTCATTATTGTTAATAGCCTGCAGTTCAGATTTCATTAATAATTGGGAGTGAATCGGGATAGTATTATATATGATAACATTTTGTAAACCAGCTGTCATACCAAATGTCATCTTTCAGCAGACTGTCTTGCCCCTAAAATGTTGGTGTTTAAGAAATCTGCTGTAAAAAAATCATTAGAACTATTTTCACAAGGTAACAGCATTGATATTTCCTAGGAAATTGTTTACTTGTTATTCATTGGGATTTATATTCCTCATTTCAGCCATTAGAAAATACCATTCTAACTGCTCTTAATCAAAACTACTGATTTCATCTCTCCCTGCTTTGACTGGAGAAAGATACAGGCACTGTCAAACCGATTCAGGACATCCTGAGCAAGGAAGATCCTTTCTTCCTTGCTCAGGACAAAAAGACACCCATGAGATGTTTATCCCACGTCTTCCTCTCTTCTCACCCTGAACAACTGGCTTAGCATTGCTTCCTTCCTACTGAATCTGACTGAATTGAATCCCTACATTCCCTTTCTTGCTGAATTAAGCCAAAAGAAGCTTTAGCACAGCATCAGTGGCTTCAGCAGAGCTCTGAATGTCAGCAGCTGTCCCCTTTGCTAAAGGCCTTAAAAGCAGGCAGATGTCTAGGAAGAATAGATCTGGTTTAGTGGTTCACTGGCTAGGCTGTAAAGATCAGCTTGAAATAATGTGGACAGGTGCTGGGATTTAAGATTCAAACTGCATCTGTTCAGATTATATGACTAATCATGAAGTAGTTGGATTTTCAACCATTTTCAAATGTCTGAAGTAGTGAAGGAGGAAAGAGAGCACAAATCTCTATATCATTCTCGTTTCTGTTATTCTTGCTTTATGATCTCACTTAAAAGTATGTAATACCTTTACCAGCTTTTGAATTTTAAGGTAGAATAGCAGCAAGGCAGTTAAAGCTTTCTTACAAGTGGATGATACGTGTTCAGCTCTAGCTGAGTCCTCTGACAAATCTGGATTCTTAAATATTTGGGTTGGGAAAGAGCTCCTTGACTCCTTTGCATACTGTATCGAATTCTTATCTTTAAGATAAGAATTGTTATCCATGAGAACTTGCTTTTTCCTGCTGCCAGCATAGGAAGCCATGCTACAAAAGCATTGAACAATTCCTGCTAGCTCCTTGTTTTGGCATCATTGCACAAAATAAAGTGTGCTTATGGATGAATAAGAAATCCATTACTGAGCAATGGATTTCTGCAAGATCCACCCTGTGTGACCCATCTTTTTCATAAGTCCTGGCATGTGTGATACGTACTGCAGCGTGATACGTGTGCCCCATTCTCCATGAGTGACAGGGTGTTTTTGCACCTGAGGAGCCATACTGGATAAAAAATGGTGATGTTTGGGAGCACAAAGAGTTTTGACGCATTCTGGTAACGGTGAGATGAGTAACTTCTTAAATACACCAACAAAATTAGTTACTAGGTAGATCTACTTACAAGGTAATTGATGCTCTAATTGAATTTCAGGCAGAAAAGCAGCCCCTTGGAAGAATCTTGATTTGCTCTTCAGATCCTGAGCAGTTTTAATATGCCTTGACATTCAGTACCACGTTCATAATCCCTGTAATTATTCCTTCCTACTCCAGTAAGAGTAGGCAGTGTACTGCACAAGTGCTGAGGGATAGTTCTGTTTCGTGCTTGAAAGGAGGAACGTGTCATACAAAGCACACTTTGTGCCAAGCTGGGGGAAAAGAGGTGAATGGGAGGTGAAACCAGAGGCTTTAGGAGCAGTTCAAAATGTCACTTCCTCTTTACCTGTCTCTGGGGGCACTTTTGAATGAATGAAGAAACTGCACAAAATGAGACACAATAGCTTTTGGAAGGAATCTCTCCTTCCCTGGCTCCCACCTGACTGCAAGGGCAGGCATCTTCCCATCAGGCAGAACGTGTGCTATGGCATTCTGCTCCCTGTTTCCCTGCCTCTGCTTCCTTCTTGGAGTGGAAGTGAAGTACTGGAACTACCACAGTAACAAATACAGGGAATATTTAGTCCTGAAACAACCTACCATGGGACTAGAAGAACATTTGTGGGTAGCACTGGTGGCTGCACTCTTCTATGTAAGTTTAAGTGCTGATGATTTTCTTGTCATGCTTTGCTGTCAAGAAATGTGTGAATGGTACCTTTTGGAAAGCACAAAATGAAATGCTCAATGAAGTTTTAGTCAAAGGATAGAGTCTCTGGTATTTGCCACCTTAAGAAGGAGAGGAAACTTGTTTGGAAAGTTGGCATTGAACATAAATTGATTTAAGGAATATACTTGAGCACCTGTAAGGAACTGAATGAAGAGGGAGCAGGAGAGAAGAAAATGTCCAGTCTAGTGGGGTCAGAAAGTCTTCATGGTCAACTATTGCTAGAAGAAAAAGCTGAATTCAACTTCTGTAAAGGAAATTAAAATGTAAGTACAAATTCCTTCACTATAAAAAGAGAACAAGAGAAAAAACACAAAGGGAGTGGAGCAGGAAGCAAGTGTAAGAAAGTATTTTCCAGAAGATTGACATTGCCACCCCATGGTCAGTCAGTACAAGGACAGAGTGGTGCACATCCAAGGGCCAAAGGTGTTCCTGCGGTCAGCGTCACTCACCGCTGCCTCTCGGAAATGCCAGTGGGAGGTGAGACACCCTGGGCAGGGCACAGCCTGAGCTGTGCCTCATTCCCTCTGCAGGCACCACGGTGATCCCACAGCTTCCCTTACCACGCTCTGAATACAGGGATCTTGTTATGCCAGGAGGAACAACCCGGTGACTCACAAGGTCAGTGCCTGATCTGCTCTCAGTTACCACAGCAGATAACATTTCCCTGAGGTTTCAGCAAATGTAGTAGAAGTCTTCACGTGATGTGGGGGACTGTGCTATACAAAGTACTTGCATTGACCTTTTTCTTTGTGGCTTTCATTGCCTGAACGGATGACATGAAGCTCAGCAGGGTTTCAGTCCTGAAGGCACTTTGTGGGTCCTTTTGTCAGCACTGTGATCTGACTTGACCACTTCTGCTCAAATGTCTCGCTCTCTGCTCAGTGGGCAGGTTATTAGCTAGCATAAACTCCTCTCTAGTCTTGTCAGTCACTTCTTCTAACCTTATGCTATTCTGACAGGCAAATCAAAATGTCAGGGCAAATAAAACATCGAGTCCTTATTAGGGAATATGAGCAGGCCACCGTATGGAGAACAGGAGAAAGTAAAAAGGGAGGTTCAGGGTGCCTTGGCAGCCTTTTCCCTATGGACTAATACACAGTCCAAAGGAAAGGAAACAGCATGTGAGAAAATACTCATTCAACAGCAAATGTGAGACACCTGGATCATTTTTCACACAGGTACACTGATGTGCATCTTTGTAGATGTGCACGTGACTGTCATCAACTGAACTCGTCCCAATCATGTTTCTTGGGAAAATTTTCTGTGGAGTTATCTAAAGGTTGGCTGAATTATCTGAAAAACTACATGGAATTCAACGAGAACTTGTAGAAGAGAAATACTCGTTAGTTAATTAATAAAACAGATAAAACCTAACTTTTTCTAAGGTACTGTATTATATAGATGAAATGAAAGTTTTGCTGTCATAGTTGATCTGTGCTAATTACAGCAATTATAATACTTGCAGAGAAGGAAATTTGCAAAAAGTATATTAAATGTTCAGCACTCAGCTGCTTGTCAGCTGAAAGGAAGGCAAGTTAATTGAATGTAACAGTCAATCCTCTTTCTGTTGTTAATCAGTGGTTAATTATAATGTGCAGCTACATGGCTATATGTCACTTGCTGTGACATAAGAGTAACGTGTCGCTGTTATTGATCACTGCACTGGATGGAGGAGCTGAGAGCTGCTATACCCCTGTGCTAAATGCCTTACAGAGAGGTGACTGCTTTCAGTGTTGCATAAAATTAATTTTCATTCAAAGTGTAGGAATTAAAATTAGGCCATATATCCTACCAGAATCTTAACATGTGTATAGTACATTGTATTAGTCTGATCTTTGAATGGTAAATAGATGTAAAAAAATCAAAGAATCATTGAGGTTGGAAAGGATCTTTCAGATCATCGAATCCAGCCACTCACCTAACATTGCCAAGCCCACCACCAAACCCTGTTCCCAGGTGCCACATCTGCATGTCTTTTAAGTATCTCCAGGGATGGTGACTCCACTACTTCCCTGGGCAGCCTGTTCCAATGCTTGACAGCCCTTTCAGGGAAGAATTTTTTTCTGATACCTAATCCAAACCTTCCTTGACACAACTTGAGGCCATTTCCTCTTGTCCTGTCACTTGTCATCTGAGAGAAGAGGCTGGTCCCCACCTTTACTCTGGAGAACAATAAGGTCTCCTCTGAGCTTCATTTTCTCCAGGCTAAATATCCCCATCTCCCTCAGCTGCTCCTTGTAAGATTTGTGTTCTAGACCTCTTACCAGCTTCACTGTCCTTCTTTGGACTGAAAAACTAAAATAGATGAAGTGGCAGAAAGATCAGGCACAGAATTAATGAGAAGAGAGCTATTGACAAGTGCAATTTTTCTATAAACTTCTTGAAACTAAGCAGAGCTGCCCAAAACTCATTTAATGATCCTGGGTATCTGGAAATTGACTGCTTTTAATCTGTAACAGCTTGGTTGTCCACTAAAAAAATGCAGAGTTGTCTAAAGGACTGCTTTTCTCAAAAGTTTGTTGTCCATTTGATAGTTTACTTGTGCCTGCTCTAAAACACTGCTTAGAAACCAAGCATGGTTTTCAAATCAGTGTCCCATAGAAATTGATCCACTGTCGCTCCTGTCCTGATGGATTTTCAGGCTCTAGGACTGGCCTGTGTAGGTGCAGATACTACAAATGACTATGGGAATGAAGACAAAGCCTTAAACCTCAGAGGCTGAGCGTTGAGTGCAGTAGAGCCCAAACCTGTAACTTGCAGCCCCTGGAACTGGAGATGATGGCATAATTATCACAATTTAAAAAAAGTGATAAGCAATATGCACTAGAATACATTGCCAGATATTGCTCTAAGTTTGCCCTGAGTAAGCACTTTTTATCTGTGAGGATCAAGCAGAATCTAACAATGTGTATGAGGTAAGAAGAGCAATTCAGCATGGTAGAGAAGGTGACTTAATGAAGCTAGTCAGGCTAACAGTGAAAGGGAGGCACTTTCCAGCATAGATCAATTATGTCATTCCATTCTGCTTCAGGTAGCTCAGTGTTGGACACAGGATGCAAAAATGTCATGTTTTCTGATGGCAGGAAAACCATCCTTAGTCCAGTTTATTAGACTGTGCATTAGGCATTAGCCAATGTGGTTAATAATTTTGTTCCCTAATAATAACAACAACAACAACAACAACAACAACAAAAGTGAGAAACATGTTGAAAAGGGGAGTTAAGTCTTGACAACATTAAGTTGTTTGAAGATGAGAAAGTATCTAGTCCCTCACCTATAGCAGAAAGAAGCACACTACTTAAAACTTTATTTATTCATCTGTGTCTGGAAAACAGGGAACTGGGTATCTGTCTGAATATCTGCACTTACTTACATTGAGGACTCCAAAGCATGGATAAAATTAAAGGAAGATTAAAGGGTAATTATTGCTTTGCCCATTTAGACCAGAGCCTTTGATGTCACTTCCTCCTCATGACAGCTGCAGCTCCAAAACAAGGGCACAGCATTGATCTGATTTCAATAGATCAGCTACAGTTTCTTCTGTCACTGTTCACAGCACTTCATGGAAGGCTCCAGCATCCTTTCAAAATATTTCCACTTTCCTGGAATGAAGGTGGATATTTCATATTCTATCAGCAAACTTCTTGACTTTTGAATTCAGTAAGAGTGGCAGTGTTGATGCCTGTGAGAAAAGAATGTCCTCCTTCATCTTAGACTGTGTTTTTATTGCACCTACCTTAAACTTTCTTTTTAAAGTCCATGGTTTCCTAGAAGAACATCATTTGCATGCAGATTGTTACTTGAAAGTCAGTGGCTTTCAAATTTATTTTTTCCAGGCCAACACTGAGATACTTCATGGAACCAGAGCTTTTGACATGCAAGCCCTGAGCTCCTGTAGAGGCTTGCTCTGTTTGGTCCTAGGTCTTTAGTGCTGTGGCCCTGGTTTTCAGCATCTCTGGAGGTCACCTTTCAGTCATACATATGGTGTCTGCTCAAAAGGTGTATCAGTCATGTGTGCCTCTATGGCATAAGAACCCTCTCTAATTTGAGCAAACCTTGGGTTGCTCCCTCTCACCTTGGCCCTCTTAGGAACACACAAACAGAAAAGCAAGGGGATATCACTCTAGGTCTCTCTGCTCCAAAAGGCCATGATGAACCACATTTCTGAGAGGCACTTTTACTTCTCAAAGTGCAGAAATCTATCCAAGAGCTGGTATCTACTCAAACACCAGACTGTGTGGGGCAGCATGCCCAGAAATGCTGGCATTTGAGTTGAAAATGTGTTTATACATCCCACTTCCTGCATTTGTCTGTGTAGTTATGGTATGGATCTGCTTTTTCGGGCAGAAACAAAAATACCACTCCACTTTTTCCCTTTTACTCAGATGGTGTTTTGCAGTGTAAGAAATAAGGAGTCCTTCTGCATAAGGAACAGCTACCATTTATGATTCTTGTGAAGGAGGAAAATGGAATATCTCTGTTGAAGAGTCAAAAAAGACATGACAGCTCTGATACTATTGGCAGCCTAGACAGGCACCAAAGTGTTACAGCTTGAGGTAAATGGAATTTGTCCTCGTTGCATGATGGACTCTGTGTTTTCAGATGAGATGGTCTTCTAACAGTGTTTATCAGACTTTTCACCTTTCCTCTGTGTGAGAGAAACTTGGAAACAGAAACTCAGCTTCCCCGAGGTGAGTGAGAACAAACCAGAGTTTCTGACAGTAGTGCAAACCTGCCTCTGGAGGAAGGGAACCTATTTCACTATTTAAAGGTATTCATTCTATAGTTTAGGTGTCAATTCATTTATTCCATCATTTCAGTTTCTTCTCACTGGGCTGGTCAGGGCAGACAGCGTTGCTTGTTGAACAGCACTGTGATTTTTCTAATGTTTTGTATTTCACTTGCTAGACCTAATCATGACCTTGCAGTCAGAGAAACACTTGCCATCTATACAGGGTTGGGAGGGAGCATGAGATTTTCTTACATAGAAATGTCAGCATTTTAAAATGGGACTTTTACAAGGAAAGCATGTCAGAAATACTACTATCTGTCTTTTCGTTGTTTGTGTATGTGTTGAATAAAAAGTATATAGAAGGAAATTATTTCAGTGAGGTTGGATGGGACTTTGAAGGGCCTGGTCTTGTGTAAGGTGTCCCTGCCTATGCAGAGGGATTGGGACTAGGAAATCTGTGAGGTTCCTTCCATCCCAAACCATTCTATGATTCTATGATCCTATTCCATCTCCTGCCCACTCCTGACAGCTTCCAAAGACTGTGCGTGCAGCTGAATTCTGCTCTCATGGGCAAAGATCTTCCCATGACTTTTTTTGTATTACTGTCACATAAACTTCTCAAAACAACTGTTAGAGGTGCCATTGTTTCAGTCAGCTCCCCTCAGATTTCTCTTGCAATTAGTTAACCAAAGCAGTATTTACCATGTACCTACCAACAGATGATAGAGCACCCCTTCCCTCTGTAGCCAGAGTGACACACCAAACCTTTTCCTCAGCATGTGCCTCATCTTCTTGGAGATTTGATAGTCTGAGCTTCATTTTCAAGCGATGCCTGGGCTGGCCTCTTTGCATTGTGCTTCTATGCAGGCAGGTTCATGAGGCTTTTTTTAGGGTTTTCCAATGAGCTTCTTTATATTTTAATGAAAATGCTTATGTGATGGCTTCAAAACAGCTGTTACGCAGCTGAATGAGAGCTCATTGGATTTTGGCAGTGGCTCATGCACCTCTTTTTTCGAGCTCCTAGTTATTGTCTTGCTGCTTACTATGGAGCTGCAGCAGAACAGAAACTGAGCCCTCGTGGTGTGGCTGAATTACTGTCAGTATCCAGTGCCTGGCTGCTTTCACTGCTTAATTAAACTTCAGCAGTGTAATTTTGAAGCTCTGTAATTTAGTAATGTCTGAATTAAGACTCTTTATCCTTGAAGATTATCTAGCAAGTGGATTATTCATTGTGCTGGGCTCCAATGACCTGTCTTGCCTGACAAGTCAGAGGCTGATGTTGTCAACTATGAGCATGGACGTCCTGAGCACTCCCAGTGGAGCAGCTTTTGTAGTCACCACAGGCTAGGCTGGACATCTTCCAGACAGGTCATTTCCTTCCTCCAGCAGGCCTTGGCAGTCAACTGAGGGTAACCCTCAGGTCACCTACCCTGGTCCAGCTGTGCGAGGGAGCAAATTTGGTTTAAACCTATTTTTGCGCATCACTTTTTTCACTCCTCAAATACATGGTTTATTGCATGGCAGACATAGTTCTTAGCAAACCAGGCTTTCCCCCTCCCCAGAGCTCATTTTTTGATTTGAGTGCCAAATATATATGAATGCAAAAGCTTGGCAAGCCTTCTAGGATCGATTGTAAGAGAAGAAACACAGAGCGAATTTCTGCTCTTGAGTTCTGTAGATATAGAGGCACTCCAGAGAGGACAATTATGAGACTGTGCTAGATTTAAGACATTTTACTTGGGTAGAAAATCCAGTTTGTGATGTCAATAATGATAAAACATTTGAATGTCTCAAAGTTTTCACACTTACCATGTTAGCATTGCCAGGCATTGATCGCTAAGTAGCATCAATTCCTTACAGCACCTGCCCTCTTTCCCTTCAGTTGCTGTGAGGGGGCAGCTCTTTTATGCAGCATTGAGCACATCACCAGTCCTTGCTAAATTAGCAAGGCATAACATTCTCAATACATTTAGAAAGACCAGCTCAAGGTTACAGCAGAGGCCAACTGGCTGGTGAGCTACCAGTAGACTTACTAATTTCTGCAGAAGTCCAACCTAAATTTGAAAGAATGAATATATAATTGTGTCAGAACAAACATGAAACATGCCTAAGATCAAATACAGCCAGCTCTCAGGTAACACCTGATCAGTCTTCTAGGAAAAGGCTTTTGCAGTACTTAACACAAGGACTTTGAGCCTCACTTACATCTGGCTGACAAGGTAAATGGACATACATACTGTAGCTTATTTTAGTGTTACTATGGTGCAGGAGAAGGACAAAGATATTTATTTCTGCATCGGGTTTTTACTGGCAGGTGCAAAGGGCCGTACAGTCTGCTGCCCTAATCTCATCATTTACAGAAGTTGATACGTGAATCCTATCAAAGCTTGTGAAAGAAAACACATCCAGATGTCCCTTTCTGCATTCTACAGCCCAGTCTTCTTGTAACTGAGCCCTTCTAGCAGTCTCCTTCTCTGGCACTACAGATCCAGAATAGTGTGGAGTGTTGGAAGGCATTATTCACGTGTCCCATGGACTTTGAGTAATACTGACTCTGGCTAAGTCCACATTGCCCTTGTATCAGGCCAACATATTATTTTCTCATTTTTGTTGTTCCAGGACTTAGAACACACTTTCTCAGCCTTCCCCTTTCACTTTCTTTCCAACCTTTGTTTTACATGTGGCTTTCCATGGAGTAATTTGTTTTTTATCAATAACTACTCAACTATGATTTGATGATTATTTTACTCCAGTAGTGCATGGGTTTCCTCAAAGAAGCTTAAATTCCATGTCATGAAATGCTGTACAAAATCCATCTGGTTTGGGCAAACCAACCTTCTGGAAAAGCTGAAGGAGCAAATGATCATCTATGTACTTGTAGACAAATTGCCACAGAGTTTGTTACTATGCCATATCTAGGAAAGAATGCAAGAATTAGAGCAAGTCATGAGCATCTCTGTCCACCTGTCTGTTGGGGAATTCTGATATGGTCCTCAACAAGCATGACTGTCCATTTGTGTAACAGTGGGAAATTGCTGTAAGACAGGAATCAGTGTGAGAAAGTTCAGCATGAGATCTTATGAAGGGGGAGAAGGTATTTATTTACAAAGACTTTAAGCAAGTTGATTTTATGTACTCACACTCATTCTGCTGCAGAGTTAATTCTCTGACACTGACACTTGTATATTCTTGGTCACCAACACAGAGTCCCAGTGACCTGGCCAGGATCCCTTGAACTTGACACAACGGAATGGGGATGCTGCTGCCACGCCCTCACTACAAGCCCTTGACTAGGGACAACAAAGTGGTTTCTGGACAGATCTGTAACTTCCCTTAGGAGGCATCAGCTGGTATCTTTTACCTCAGAATCCTGTTTACTTTGTTCTCCACAAATGATAGGCCAGGATGCCGCCCATTGCCTGTTTTCCCTTGTTTTCAACACATGTGTTTTCCAGGCAGGATAACAGGAAAAGCAGGGCGTATCTGATGCTGCAGCCTCGGTATCATCCTCCTGGGATCAGGATCTTAGGTCTTTTGCTGACAGGTCATCTGTATTGTGGCTGTTTTCAAAGTGCAGGTCTTTGGCCTTGACATAAACATAGCAATTCCTTAACTTTTCTGCTAGGAATGGTTTTCTGTGTTAACAAGTACTTTTAACCCTCTGTTCTGCTGCGCCTGCTGGTGCTTTCACAAGTTTTCATTCATTCTTAATTCCCACCATCTTTTGCTTTGCTGTTACAGATCTCTACAACTGCTGTAGCCACTCCTGATGCCCTCTTATTAGAATTTATAATCTCTCTAAAATATCTAATTTAATGCCCCGCCTCCCCCCTCCCNAATTTGGGGACACACACACTATATCCCCTGTATCTGCTGAAGCACAGACTTCTTGAAATGGTGAAATATGTGTGAAATTAAGAAAACACTGAGGTGGCCAATATAAATAGCTTTTAAAATAACAAAATTATGCCTGCCAAAATAGTAATGGAAAACTGATAGTCTGTATTTCCCATGACGTGCTGGAAGATTTGAACACACTGCTCCCACTGATGTCATGAAGTTACTGCTCTAAAATTACTGTTAGTAGCTGAAAACCAAACCATTCCTGGTTTAATATCTTCTCGCTTGTTCCCAACAGTGAAAGTTATAGATTAGTGCTGGTAGGAGGCAAAATGCGGACTCTACCATAAACCTTGAAGCTGAGGTTTGCTAGTGCTGACCAGTGCTGGGTATGAAGTTGAGTTAGCAGTGAGTGTTAGGTGTGCAACTACACGACAGCATTAGACACTCTGAAATGTAGGATAGCACAGTGAAGACTACTAATTAGTCTTTTGCAGGTAGAAGCCAGCCCTCATCCACTGAAAACTCACCAGTAGGAGCTTGCATGCTCCTGGCTTTTAGCATTTTTTTAGCTACTCACTATTATTTGAAAGTAGAATCTCAAAAGCCATTCTTTTAGTAATTTTATTCTTCCTTCTGTAAATGAATTAATTTGTGACACCGAGTCTAAAATGTGTTTCTGATGTCAGTGACTGCGACACAAATGCAGTTAAATGGGACAGCCTGAAAACTCCAGCTGCATTAAGAGAACAAATTTGCAATTGCATACAGTACCTTAGAGAGAACAGAACTTTACTGATACAGCAGTTTACCCTATGAGTTCTTACGCAGAGGAATGTTTTCTAGGGATAAGATGACTGGAAGTTGCAAGGCTGGATATATTAGAGTTGGAAATAAACCAAATTTTGCACAAGCTAGAAAGTGCATTTTTTTTTTTCCTACTGCTGAGATCTAATAAAAATGGAAATGTAGTTAAGATGCCATAGAAGAATGCAGTAAGAGATGCCACACACTGTCCTATGTACAATCTTAATGCAGATTCATGATCTAGCATGCAAACACTGAGCCATGGTCTGTGACTATTTTTGTAACCACACTTTCTGTCTTTTTCAGAGCTTGGACTGGACTCTGGTACAGCACTCATCACAACTGTACAGAAGTGCATGAAAACTTTTTTTTTTTTTTAAATTTGTTGTGGAAATTGGAGTCAAAAAAACCAGGACTATCTGTTCCTGCCTCTACTATAGAACTCCTATGTATCAACCTAACTACTCCAATCAAAGTGCTCCTAATTTTCTAATGGCAAATATTTGCATAGGTAGTTCTAGGTAGCTGAAACACTGGGACTTCCAAGCTGCAGCTGAAGTTTGCTATATGTGTCTATACATATATCCTCAGAAATGGTGCTGGTATTGATAACCAAGCCGGCTCATTTTCAATTAATTCTGATAAACATGCAGTTCTGTGTACATTTATACACATGTAATGCATAAGTGTCTATACACATGTACATAGAATCATAGAATTGCCTGGGTAGGAAGGGACCTTACAGACCATCTTGTTCTAACCTCCTGCTATGGGCAGAGACACCTTTCATTAGACCAATTTACTCAGAGCCCCATTCAACCTGGCCTTAAACACTTCCAGGAATGGGGCATCCACAACTTCTCTGGGCAAACTGTTCCAGTGCCTCACCACCCTCACAGCAAAGAATTTTTTTCCCAACGTCTAATGTAAGTCTACTGTCAGTTTCAATCAATTCCCTCTTGTCCTGTCACCACATGCTCTTGTAGTAATTCCCTCTTCATCTTTCCTGTAGGCTCCCTTCAGGTGTTGACAGGCCACAATTAGGTCACCCTGAAGCCTTCTCTTCTCTAGGCTGAACAATCCCAATTATCTCAATCTTTCCTTGCAGGAGATGTGTTCTATCCCTCTAATTATCTTGGTGGCCTCCTCTGGATTTACTCCCAACAGATTCATGTCCCTCTTGCACTGAGGACCCCAGAGCTGGATGCTGTACATGTATGTGTGTGAGCTGCAGAAGGAAGACAAGCTAGTTTGGGTACCAGTAGCATTCCCTGTGGTAAGCACAGGCTTCCCTGTCAGTTATAAGCCAATTTCTTCATGACAGGGACACTGGAACTTGCCTGGTGAGAAATGCTTGTGCCTTAGTGTTTTCTTCAGCCTTCAGAAGTGCTGGTTACTTCTGCAAGTCTTGAAGGCTTTCTCTGTCAACTAAGAATGCCCTACTGAGAAGGAAGAATATAACTTTATCAAAAAGTTTGATTAAATGTGTTTACTTAGGACTCCCATGTTACAGTAAGATGTCCACGAAATTACAATAGAGAAATAGTTTTATTCAGTGCATTTAAAATGAAACAAACAGTAGTTTAGAAAAGGCATTGTAACCACGGGTCCATCACACAGCAAACATGGCAAGTACTGAATTTACTATAAAAGTATCCACCAACCAGAGAAGCAGAAAGAAAAATATATGAATCTCCCTCCCACCCCTCAGTGTGAACAAGGTTAAGAAACATTTGTGCAAATGGATATATTTCTGGCTTGGAGCCAACTGGGGAGAGAAAGCAATTGCTATAGATAGAATCCCAGAAGGTGTAACAGAAGTTGCAGCAGGCTGTTGGAGGCTGAAGTATGTCAAGAATGAGGTTAGCAATTAGTAATTCCAGATACTTTATTTAAGTGGAGTCTGCTCACAGGTAGCAGACTCCATAGAATTCTAAACATGGAAGCAGTTGCTGGTGTTCTTTCTACTACTTGGGACAGTAAGTATAAACATTTTTGATTTACTAAGAGAAGGACTCTTTAACACACATTTAAGGGTCCTGGCCACTTGACAGCAGCAGGCTTTAAATTCCACAGACGTCTAAGTATCTTTTCCCTGTCATTAAAACCCTTGCCTCTGAAGGAACATTGCCAGAGGAACTGATCTTGATCAAACACGTGTTATACATGGCGTAATATCTTTTTTTTTTTTTTTAATTCAAAACCAAGTTTACTTTTCCAATAAGGTACTATTTTTTTGGCACAGGCACACAACAACATCATGTTCTCTATTCAGATAGTACATATATACATCCCTTATTTTCCATGTAAAGAAGCACAGGGGGAGGCTTTTGACCAATCTGCCTATAGCAACAGCTACTGCTCTAATACAGATATTTTGCATTATCTGTAACTCCCTCTGTAACTCAACTGGACCTGCTCAGCACAGCAAACACAACTCGTATGTAACAATGATGTGTTTCTGAGGCAGTAATATCTTAACCGTTCTTAAATCACTAATGTTTTGAATATTTCACACATATTTTACAAATAAAAGGGAAAGTTGGGTGCAAACAAAATATACATAATCTAGGATTAGTGAAGGAAAAGATCATTATGGAGGTAGAGGTGTAAATCTGTGAAGCTCACAGCAGGCAAAACCAGACATACCCCAAACCTAAGACTTATTTGCCCCTAATAATGGTTAACAGTTTTCAGCAATGTATAATTAGGGATGAATAAAATAACTTTGACACTGAAAACCACATTTCTCAAAGCAGCAGTTTTCATTAACTGAATCATTATCTTTCCTGCTGCTTCTTGAGCTAAGGCATCCAGTGGTTTACTGTAAAATGAGCCTGTATACAAATGCCTTCAATTAGTGGTTATTTCGAGGAGAGTTTATGTTCTGCAGAAGAGCAAATTAATCTCTTCTGAGATAATTGCATATTCAGGCCTCTGTGAATTATGGAAAGTGATGACAATTCGGAGGTGACAACTCTTTGTGAGGTGTAAAATTACATGAGGTACTACGAGAAATGACCAAGAAGCTTAAAGTGGCCTCTTTTATAGTACATTCTTACAAATCTTCACCTAGCACTTAAAAATGTGCAATGCCATAACATATTACACATAACAAGAGTCAGACACAGGGTGTCATAAAGGTTTTTGGAAAGACTACAACCTAACTTAATGAATGACACATATACCTAAAAATATGAAGTACTTGTTTTAATAATAGAATACTACTTGAAAGCGGATCTTTAGGCATCTGATCTGACTGCCACCCATCTTCTTGGGAAGAATATTCTTCTTAAGATCTACAACCTGACTGTCAGGTTGCCTGCTATTTCATTAGTGTAAGCTCCTCAGTCTCCACAATCTGGGCTGCTAGCAATCATTTCCATAATGTTTGCAAGAGTTAAAACAGTTTATTTGTAAAGCACTGGATTAGATCTTGGAAATCTGGATTTTGTTGTTGTTCCTGTAAGGTCACCTAAATGGGTAATCTGCAAGGTTACCACTCTATTCCTCATTTTCTTCATCTGTAAAATGGGGATAATTATACTCACTGGCTTTTTAAAAACATTTCAAGATATGCATGGTTAAGGATTAAGCAGTGTGGATGAGTAACCCACAGCTGCTAATACACTGACTTATTCACTTTCATATTAGCATCTTTATTTAAACATTCGCAAAACACTCATTTTGTCAAACAGCAACTGCAAAGAAGCTTTTATCCAGCACAAGGGTAATTAGGATAGTAGAGAAGTGATCAGACTTTGAGCTCAAGGCACTATCTGGTATTTTAACTTCAAGTAACTGCAGTAGCAAAAAGAGTTTCCAATTCAAGTCTGCCCTCCACTGGCTTTAGCAGAACACTGCTAATAAATTTTGATCAATAGTGTCTTTCAGTAGTGAAGGGAACTAAATTAATAGAGGATGATACATTTATTAATTGACATTTATTCAGCATTTATAAAAATTTTGTAATAGTAGTTAAATTATTTGTAATATTTTTTAAAGTCTCATCTAGGTTCCATATCAGATTCATGTTTTTCAGGATTTCAAAAGCCCATCAGCATATTATCCATATTAGAGTTGCTGGAACTAAAATACGACATGGGAGATAACATTCTGCATGTGGCTTTAAAGAAATTTAATACAAAAACTACAGAAAAATATTTTGCTTGATACAATTAATGACTCTACTAGATAGTGCTGTATGTATTAGTCAAGTACTAATGCCCTAAAAGAGACCAGGATCAGTCTAGTCTAGCACTCTGTCACTAGAAGCCTGTCCCCTTAAAATATGAGAGGAAAAAAGAAGACCATTTATTACTGTGTTTATTTTAGAAAGAATTTTCCATCACAAATACCACAAACAACTCATCTCTAAATTCAGGACGGCTCATTTTTCTTTCTATTTTTAAAGTAGGAAGGTAATTGGGGTGTGGGGAACTATCTTATTTATACTTACACAGATTCAACTAGACTGATTTCAACCCCAAGGTGACATCGGTGTCTGAAACACAAAATCTGTATCATTATGTGGTGGATGATGTTATCAAGCTAAAAAGCCTCTGGTTCATATATCTTGTCATCTTCATGCTTGGTTACACATAACAGCATTTAATCTCTTGTGGCTGCTACCTAAATCTAAAATAAAGGAGTACAATATTGTTTCTTCAGATGTGTACTGAACATACACTTGAAAAAAAGGGAAAAAATAAACGTATTACAGGAATGGCTTTTTTTTGGACTGTTTAAATGCTTGGAAATAAGGGTCAGATTCACAGCTTGTGCCAAATGAACCTAACAGACTTTATAAAGCAGAACATAAGGGATTTCCACAAGTTCCTTGAATGTCCTTTGCATCTGCTAAAATTCTTGCTTAAATGGTTCTCATTCAAAAATGAAACCTCTAGGAGTCTATTACCATTTTACAAGAAGCAGCAAAAGGCACGCAACTAATCTGCCATTATGGGTTTGGTGTGGGCTTTTTTGTTTGTTTGATGATTTTTTTTTTTTCTCTAGGCAGGAAGCTACGGAAAAGCTACTGAAATCTCATTAATCACTGTAGTACCTACTGCTATGAATCACCCTCTTAAACTGGACTCCAGCATCTAAAATTACTAAAATGCAGCTGTTCTGCACTTCTAGGAGAATAAGGTTTGAGATTTTTAATAATCCTAACTGAAAAGCAGCAGCAGTGATTGAAACACTGATAGGTATTTCCCTGAAAGGTCATTTGTTTTCTGTGCAGTAGTGGAAAGAGTCTTAGATGAACTTATAGGCATGTGTATCAGGCTGACAATATATAGAGAAGACACACTAGAGTGTCTACTTAACAACGTTTTGCAATTAGTAAAATCTAAAAACGTTTCTCTGGGCTAAATATGGCATATGACTCCACTAAAATAGACCAAATATGGACAGAAATTGTGTATGAAAGGCAAAAAGGAAGCATTTTAAGGGGCTGAATTTTATTTTAGTAGAATAGTAAAAACTTCATTAACCATGAGTTGTGCTTCATTTAATCTTGATAGCTCCAGATGAGACTTGGACAGAAAGAAAAGAGCTTTCCTTGATCACCTTCTGGTATCTAGGAAAGGCCTTAATTACTCTTCATTATGATACTAAATTACTGATTCTAATCTTCCACGTGCTGAAGATCTCAAAGAATTTTCAGTGAAATCTGAACTACTGAAATGCAAAAACTAAAGAGAGACATAAAAGTTGATACTTTTGTCCATATTGGCTGAATTTCCAAATTCTGAAAGGCAGCTCTTGCTGGAGTGTCACCTTCAGCAGGAAGCTCAGGCAGCACACCCTGAGGCTTGGCCAGAGGAGGTGTGAAATGCTCCTCACCTTGCTGGTCATGCTTAGGCCCTGCTGAACTAGGAATATGACAATAGGTTTGTCTTCAAGTTTCTGAAGTCAATTCACCCAACGTGAACAATGAAGATAAATTAATACCTATGTTCAGTTTAACTAAATAATTAGTTCAACATTTAGATTTACTACAAACTATTCAGTTTGTACACATACATGACACATTTCCTTTCTTGACTGGGCAATCTTATATAAGATCTGAAAATACACATATTTTTACCTTTTCTTTTATGCTCTGTACTCTGTAATTTGCATTACAAGTTGTTAAAAACTATTATAATGACGATACTAAAACCTAGACTGTGCTATGCTTTAAATTCTATTGAAATTAAAGCTATACTGAATTAAACTTTAATTTACACTTAAAAAAAATATCTTAGTTTCAACAATTACCCTTCTTGTTTTGGAAGTTACAACCAAAAAGGGATACTTCAGGATATATAGAGTAACTAAAATTACATATCATTTGTTTTATTGGGACTTCAGACAAAACCCAGAACAAATTGGCAAAAAACCCACACAGACCTGTTTCAGATCTACCTGACATATTTCAACTCAGAGGTTCTTCTTTTTGCTTTACTATATGTTTTATCTTAGCTTATAACCAGAGGTTATTAGTAGCTTGTTGTATACCATTATCTTGCAAAATCTGAAAGTGCATCCAAAAGCTCTACTCTAAATCAGTGAAGTAAGTGCTGTGCATCAGTTACATTTTCAAATATTTCCTTATTAAAAAAAAGTTGTTTCAGCAGCATTTTTTTGTAGTTGGATGCTATGAAAGACTATCACAAAACTCACTGAAGAGAGAAAGCAGAATATGACTTGTAATTAGAATTATTGTTTTTCAAATGCTGCAATTCTATGTCCTGTATCAGAGAGAAATATTTCATTTTTCTCTGCAGACTTACGTTATCAGTTTCATGGTTGTTTCACCACAATACAATTTACTAAGGTTGGCACTGGTATAAAGGCAAGCATACAAGCAAAGACTTTGGAAAATCAGAATATATTATTTGTTTTCCTCACATTGTTTAAATCATAGTAAAAATTGCCTAAAATAAGTATCTTTTAAGTCCTTTAAAATCTTTATAGATATGTGCTGTTAAAACAATATTCTTCAGCAACAAAAATCTATTTGAGATCTGTTGACAAAGAAAAGGTTTACATTAATAAAATACCTTTAGAGGAAAATGCTCCTAGAGTTAATAAAACCTTTGCTGCTCAGCTGCTAAAAGAAGATCTTAATTTAAAAACAATGAATGAGTAAATATGGGTATTAGTTTTGGCCTCAGAAAATCCTTTTATCCATCAGATTTTTGCGTATCACTGAAAGTATGTAAGGAATCAGATTATTGTTTTCATCCTTGGCCAAGTACAGCAATTATAAAAAAATGCATTGAAGAACTGTTATATTTTTAGAAAAACTATCTATGGTAAAAGGTAGCAGTATCTCTAAGTGTAACATTTAATTTTCATTATTAAGTGAAGATGGACAGAATGGGAAAGTCACACTTCAAAGAACACTACAGTTGTGAAGCAGGTAATACTCAATTTTTAAGCACATCAACAGTTCTCAGAGGTCTCTAAAAGCATTTAATGAGGTTCTTTCAATACTGTCTCACCTCAGACTGCTGTTTCTCCTTCCCTGGCCTCAGAAGCTGTAATGAAAAATAATGAGATTTTAACTGCATGTCACCACTCAGTTTTGGTTCATTTTTAAGTAAATAAATTGTACAGTTACTGTATTAAATACACAAAATTACTACAACTTTGCTGTTTGTTCCTGCTACTCTGATAATTTCAATAATTTTCAGCCAGCAGCCAAGCCCCACACAGCCACCTGCTCACTATGCCTCACAAACACCGCGATCACAGAGAGAGCTGGAAAGGTGAAAGCCAGAAAACTCATGGGCTGAGATAAAGACAATTCAATAGGGAAAGCAAAAGCTGTGCACACAAGCAAAGCAAAACAAGGAATTAATTCATTGCTGCCCATGGGCAGGCAGGTGTTCAGCCATCCCCAGGAGACCAGGGCCTCACCACATGTAACAGTTCCTTGTTAGACCAACACCATCACCCCAAATGTTCCCCTCTTGCTCCTTCCTCCCCCCACTTTATGTACAGAGCATGATGTCCCATGGTCTGGAATGTCCCTTTGGTCAGTTGGGGTCACCTGTCCTGGCTGTGTCTCCTCACAGCCTCTCAGGCTCCCCCAGCCTCACCAGCCTGGCAGTACAAAAGGCAGAAAAGGCCTTGGCTCTGTGTAAGCCCTGCTCAGCAATAACAGAAACATCTCTGTATTATCAATCCTGTGTTCAGCACAAATCCAAAACACAGCCCCATACCAGCCACTGTGAAGAAAATTGACTCCAGCTGAAACCAGCACGGCATCGGGCAATGTCACTTTTCTAGGAACTATCCCATATCAGACAGTGACCAGAATACATCCAACAAGAATACAGAAATTCATATGAACTTCTGTATTCATATGAATATGAAACATAAGAAACAATCCAGTATAGAAGTTCATATGAAGAAGATTCGAATTTGGACAGAATTTTTTTATATGCATTACAGCTCTGCATTCCAAACATGTTTTGAAACTATGCTAAACACAAGAACTCAAATACACTCACCCCAAAGTAGTCTAGGTCTCAATAACATTCAGGAGACATTTTAGAATTCTGTTAATTTTGCACATGACCTAACTGGAAAGCCTAAGTCTTTGCTATTTTTACTGTAGTACTTTCCATTTCTCTTTGTCTCTGACTTTTCTTGTCTTTGTGAAACGAAAAGGAACACTTCTCAGATCAGTGGTACTGGCAGAAGCAGGGATTTATTAGACTAAATGAATAGGAATACTGAAGTGGAATAGAAGGAACATCATTATTAGGGCACAATAAAAATAGGAAGATTAGTAGTAAAAATGAAGTGAAATAGAATGTCTAGTCATGATAGACTACTGATTTATGGTATAATCCCAAAGTATGATGCATCCACCACAGCATATGAAATCTAAGTTCCTCCTAAATAAGGTCAGGCTCAAACTTTGTTCCCAAGCAGATGAATTTAATGCAGCTTCTTGTCAGTAAATCAGGGAAATTTTGTCAAAAGTGAGATTGCTAAGTGCATAATGGAGGCCTGCAGCGATTTCCTACAAAGCTTACAGTGATTTTTTACAGACTTCAGTGTGTCACTTTGTCTCCTTCATCAGCCTCTGATTGCATGTACTGTTGCATGGCTTTACTTTGTGGTTTGCTAAGATAAAGCTTTAGAGGTCTGAATTCCTTAACCTGAAAGGTACCCTTTGCACTCAAAAAGACAAGTTAAAGCCATCTGACCAAGTGACATTATTTCCTTCAGCAATTCAGTCATGTCTATAAGAATCTCAATTCTCTCATTTACCCATAAAAATGGAAATATTTGGCCATTTTACCATGAGCATTAGTGATCTTATTTGCTGTGAAAACACTTGTGGAATTACTACTAATCAAGTTAATAAAACAGGAATTCATGTTCTTGTCCCCGCTGAAACCTCTGTTATTTTGCTTCTGATTTTATTGCTGATCACATGAAGCTATAAGGCAGAAGAAATTCAAAGAGATTTAATTTTTTTGCAACAAAAGACTTTCAACATATAAGGTATCACTAATTTTCTTTCGTCACTCCAGCAATTGGACCTCTTGTTCTTCATTAATGGATATACCATTTAAAGTGGTTTTGTCTTCATTATCAGCCACAAGAAAAAATCAAATAGAATCAAAATCCTTCACGGAAGTGTTACCACAATAAATTGTGGTAACATGAATAGTCATAGCACACTCATAAAATCCTACTTCTGTCTTCTCCAGGCAGAGTCACCTCCATCTTGCACTACCCATTTCTTTGCACTTGCCGGAAGGATGACTGCTGCTCTCCTTCCCCCTTTGTCTGAGTCAGCAGATCACAAAGGACTGCTGAGCACTTAGCCCCTCTAACATCCTAGGTGACACAGGAGCCAAATAAAGGCATGGAAACCTTCTGGAGTCAGCATAACCATTTACTGGGTTTTTTTGTTGTCAAGGTTTTGTGGGTTTGTTGGTGGTTGGCTAGTTGAGGTCATTTAGTGCAAATATGACATGTTGGGCAGTTTGAGACTATGGATGTGTGTTATGATGAAATAAGTGCTCTTCTCCAGTCAAAATTCTTAGTTAACAGACATCTTGTTACAGCTTCAGTATGTAAGACTGCAAATCTTGACCAGTAACTATACAGAATCAACACTGGTTTATTTGTATACCAAAGACACACCCTTGTGCTCTTCTAGCACTGACTTTCTTCATGAGAAAACTTCCAACAAAACAAAGCAATACTAACTTTCTTATTATTAATTTCCTGGCTTCTGTAGTTAAATCAATGAAATAACCTTCAAGCTTTTAATCAAACATTCAAATTGGCAGACATGAGAAATGAAGGCAAACAAGTTTCTGTGCTCTCAAAATTATTCCTTGACTCAATGTGTGAAGGAAGAAGTGAAGATCTGGTACATGTGGCACACGTTCGTGAGTATTCTTTCTCAAGAACACCCAAAATAACATTATATGCACTGTGTCACCCATGACACCGTTAAACCAGTTCTCAAAGGAGACAGAACAACTGTTCGACCCTTTATATCAGGTGATTTGTACATTCAACCTACTGAATCCCACTTGCACTAAAATGGCAGGAAGGAAAAATACCTTTTGAATTTAATTCCACTACAGTGGGTCATATTTTATTGCAACATTTTGTAAGAGATTATTAACAAGCTGTGCGCTGTAATGAACAGTTGGTTTTGTATGTTTAGAAAGAACAAGCTGTAACAGTAACCACAGTGTGAAAACAGATCTTACTTGGCCTCATCTACAACGGAAAACCAATTTCACACAAACTGCTGTAAAATGGGTTCCTGCAAGTCAAAAAACCAGGTTCAATGGTTTGAGTTCTCTTTTGAGTATGACAAGCCACTACCAATCAATGAATGTGCCTCTTGCATTTTACTGGTTCAGAAGAAGAATAAATCTGTAATTTTGAATGTTTGTACAATTCTACTTATGTGTGTCAATTTGAAAAGTTTGACAATAGTGATATACCAAAAAAATTGAAATCCAACACAAACCTTTACATAGAAAGACTTGTTCTCTCAATTTTAAGTTAGAATTCCCAGAATTTCCCCCCGAGAGGCACATTCTTTTGGGAAAGGTGTAGGCTTATAGTCCTATGAACTTCATATTGATGTTCATGATGAATACAGATAGCACTGGTGACAGTCACAAACTCTATGCCTCAGCTTTACTTGTCAGATATCACTAAATGTGTGTCAGTCATATGACTAGAAATACTGGTGTATCACACGTTTAATGTGTATGGAAGCACAGGGCACTGTGACTGGTGTACAAAAGTAAAGGCTGTGCATTCTTGTAACATGAGTGCACGTTTGTGCCATGACCTCACCAAAATATTCTTTCATCCTCCACACTTCAACTTTTCAGAGACTGCAGCAAAAGAAGCCATGGGCTGCCAGAACCCCTCATGTTGCCTGCAGTTTGCTACCTGCCTATACCTGGAGAGCAAGTAGTGAGCTAAAAGCTCCTATTTTTATCATCTTAAAATGGCAGAACAGGCATCCATACACTGGAAGAGTAAATGGTATATCTGAATAAGTAATATTTATTATATCCCTGGATTCTTTCTTGTCTCTAAAAAGCACTGACTTGCTGTTATTCTTAATGTGACAAAATGGCTACAGAAGTTCAAGTAACTGCCATAGGCAAATCAATATATAACATGCAGAACTTCGCAATAGGTAGCAGACATGATACAGCCTGAGGGTGTTTACTGCTGCAGCTACATTAGTAATAGCAGGAACCTGAAGACCTGCATCTGGCTTGGATCTGGCATTACAGCAAAAGGCAGGAGGCTACCTAAGAAAGAATGAAAACATGGTAAAGACACGATATAACTGGTTGAGTCAACAGCATAGACACTATGCAGCAAGATGTCACGTAAGTTGTGTCAAACAAACAGTAGCTTGGTGGTCAGGGCACTGCAAGGACAGAGGCCTCTCATTTATTAGTTAAAAAAGAAAATGCCTCAGTGCTTATCTGGGCTCTGAGGTTTTTAAAGACAACAAGCTCGAAATTATGTAATGGCAGATTTTAGGTATCTGGTTTCTCCCCATATTCCTAGTCAAGTTTTCACTCTCTGCAGTCCTTGTTTCCATGAACTGGAACCCTGTGTCAGTGACATCACACAGCCTGGCATCAAAGATCATGGAATATCCTCAGTTGGAAGAGACCACAGGAATCATCGAAGTCCAACTCCTGGCCCTGAACAGGACACGCCAAGAGTCAAACGGGAGCCTGAGGGCACTGTCCAAACACTTCTTGAACTGTCAGGCTTGGAGTGTGACCACTTCCCTTGTGGGAGCTTGTTCCAGTGCCCAATCACCCCCTGGGTGAAGAACCTTTTTCTAAAATCAAGTTCTTCACAGAGAGGCATTTCCAGTTTCCTCCAGGAACACTTTTTCTTATCACTCCATCTCTACCCTTCACTTACCAAAGGCACTTCCTACCCTCCAGAAGCGCAGTGTGCTCAACACCTCGAGAGCTCCGGGGAAGAACAGGCAGAAGAGGGCGGCAGGACCCAAGGCGGGCAGGAAAACCCACAGCGCTTGTAGCCCCCGCGCCCCCTCACAGCTGCGTGGCCCCGCTGGGCCGATCCCGATCCCGATCCCGCGGCCGATCCCTCAGCCGGCGGCGCTGGAAGGCGGGCGGGACAAGCCGGCCGGGGTCGCAGCGGGCAGAGGACACCCGGCAAACCCCGGCCCCCCGCGGCCGCCATTTCCCCTCCCGCCCGAGGGCACGGCCAGCCCCCGTCCCCGCCCCGCAGCCCAGAGATGGGTCCCGCCCAGCGCACGGCACTGTTACGAGCGCGGCTGCGCTCCTCCTCCTTCTCCTCCTCTTCCTCCTCCTCCTCCTCGCTGCCCCGCCGCCGGGATGCCGAAGCTTAGCAAGGAGGCCAAGCAGCGGCTACAGCAGCTCTTCAAGGGCGGCCAGTTCGCCATCCGCTGGGGCTTCATCCCCGTAGTGCTCTATCTCGGTCAGTGCCGGGCGGGGGACGCGCGGGGGCCCTCGGCGGCCATTACCGAGGCCGGGTCTGGGGCGGCTGGCTCTGATGGCCGCTCTCCGCCCCCCGGCCCGTCCGGTCGCTGCCGGGGAGCGGCGGGGCCGAGGGAAGGGCCCAGGCACCCAGGGCCGCCCCGCCATGCTCCCCCCGCCGCCCGCAGCCGTCGCCGCGCATGTGCGGAGGGGAGGGCGGGGTTGCCCTTGGCCGAACTGTGAGACGGGGAGGGTTTTTATTATAGTTGGGTTTTTTGTTCGTTTGTATGGTTTTTGTTTGATTTTTTCACTTTCTTTGTAAAGAAGTATGTGATCATTCCACACTACTCGGCCCTAGCGAGGCGACATCTGGAGTGCTGTGTAGAGTTCTGGGCTCCTCAGTACAGGAAAGACGAGGCGCTGCTGGAGAGGGTCCAGCACAGGGCCACGAAGATGATTACGGGAGTGAAACATCTCTCTTATGAGGAGAGATTGCGAGTGTTGGGCTGGTTTAGTCCAGGGAAGAGAAGACTGGGAGGGGATCTCATTAATGCATACAAATACCTTGAAGGCAAGTGCCAAGAGATTAGATCAGACTCTTAAGTGGTGCCTAGCTACAGGATGAGGAGCAATGGCCATAAACTATAACACAAGAAGTTTCACCTCAACATGAGGAAGAAATTCTTTGCGTTGAGGGTGGTAGAGGAACAGGCTGCCCAGGGAGGTCATGGAGTCTCCCTCTCTGGAGACATTCAAAACCCACCTGGACACATTCCTGTGTCACCTGCTCCAGGTGACCCTGCCTTGGCAGGGGGCTAGACTAGGGGATCTCCAAGAGTCCTTTCCAACCTAACAATTCTGTGGTTCTGTACTAATGAGATGTTTTGCCCCTTTCCCTCTCTGGAGGCCAATCCTGTGTGAGAGCCAAACAGCAAATGGGGCTGTGATTTAACCCTGTGTCAGTGACTACCTGCTGTAGTAGTCAAGGCTGTGGTTTGTGCTCTAGGAGTCTGTGGTGAGGAGAACGCTGGGAGTGTTGCTTCATGGCACTGAGGTCATTGCCAGCCTCTGGTCATTGCCTCTGTCTGAGGTTGAATTTCCAGCAACAGGAATACAGATCACAGTCTCTCTCCCACCAAAAATGGTGCGGCTCCTATTTCCAAGCCACAGTGGAATGTTAAGGGGATGCCTTGATGTTGTGCCTGGTGCCCAGGATATATTTTGCTTGCTCCTGTCGTCAGGCTGGCCAGGCATCACTACCACGTGGTAGTTCTCCTGCAGAGTTAGAGCTGTATGCCATCAGCTGTCCTTGTTAAAGACAGGCTGGACACCTTTGTTCACTTCTTTTATAACAGGGGGGCCCAGGAAGGCTGATTTCTGCAATTCATTTGGCTTACTTTCTGCCCAAACTGTTGGGCCTTTTGGGAAAAAAAAAACAAAAAACACCTAAACCAGACAGGCATCTCATGTTTGAATGCAAACATGAAGGAAGGCTTGGAGCTTGATGTGTTTGCAGTCAAATCTGAGAGCTTGTTTTGATTAATTGAAGGTAATGCAGTGCTTGGTTTGAAGGGCTTGGATTCTTTATAGATAACTACCAGGAAAACGTTGGTATCTTCAACTGTTACATATGTGCTTTAATAACAACAACAAGCAAAAGAAGTCACTTCAAAAACTATGGAAAAAAAAACTAATTAGCAGTATTAGGTCTGAACTTTAATTGCATTTCCATTTTTAGTTTATCAGTGATTTTAAATTAAGAAGTTTTGGGAGGGAATTTCAGCAGTGTTTTGTGACCTAATTTTTTGTTGAAGTTTTGTTTTGATTTTACTTCCATGACAGTATCTGTGCATATGGGAAAGATGCTTTTTTTTCCTTAGTGACATCAGAGTGTTGCATTAGTGACACTAATAAATTACATTAGTGACATTAAATAAATTACTTCAAATTGTATAAAGCCACCTTACTGTATTTACAGTTGCACTAACACCAGAGTGCCTAGTATATTTTTGTCATGTATCAGTGAGAAATTTAAGTTGTAATAGTTTAGGTTCATACCTCCAGAAAATAAGTCTGCTGTACCACATCTACCTTTGCTTCTTATGAATTTATCTGCAGTAATGAAAGTATAAGCACATGGGAAAGGGAAGTGCAGATTACACCTTGATTGCCGTAGACATTTGGATGTGGCATGTACCCAAAGTCTGCAAGACTGGAAGAACCTCTTCTCTACTTTTGAATCTGTGAAGGAAGGTGTGCTCCCTGTGTGTATAAAATATATGCTAAACTAAACAGGCAAGGAAGTGGTTAGAAAATTTGAGCCTGTAACTTTTCTCTGTAAGACTTTCTAGCTCAGGGCATGTATGAGGAGCCCAGTATGAGAATATGCAATTATAGGTCTTTATATAGGTCAAATCTGACTTGGTGAGGTTTTGTTGTATTTTTTTATACTTGCTTTGAAGTGTCTGCCCTGATTTTAAGTCAGTAAATTAGACCAGTACAGTTTAGTTAAACCTGGTTTGCTTATTTAAAAATACTGGGGGCGAGGGGAGGAGCCAGAAACATTCACACACACAGAGTGTGACTGCAATTTATAAATTTTTAAGCTGAGTTTTTGGACAGTAAGGCAGCCAAAGAACTCGGGTCAGGATGTCTAATAGTCTCAAATCATTCAAGGTTATCTTCAAAGAGCTTTTCCAGTGCTTGTGAAATTAATGGAAGTTTGTCCATTAGCCTTTTTGGCCTGTGTTTCAGGCACCATTACATTAATTATTTATTTTCTGTGAATGAGGGAAATATTATATTTTTCATGAAACATTCACTTCTAGATAATGAGTGTGGTGTTGAACAGTGCCTGAATTGCATGATTCTGTTTCAAGACTTTTATTTTACAGTCCAGAGAGAAAAGATATACAAAACCTTCAGTTGCTTCCCTAGCATGTATATACTTATATATAAAGGTTCATATACTTTAGTCATTTGGTATATTTGAGTCATTGGGGACTGGGGATGAACTCTTTGCAGTTAACTTTCATTTCATTTTTC
The DNA here is from genome assembly GCA_013400275.1 of Rhadina sibilatrix. Classification (NCBI taxonomy): domain Eukaryota; kingdom Metazoa; phylum Chordata; class Aves; order Passeriformes; family Phylloscopidae; genus Rhadina; species Rhadina sibilatrix. The sequence goes on from VWYO01007446.1 coordinate 131,975, forward strand.
TGGGTATTAGAAAATAGCTTGTTTGCAAGCTTTAGTAGTATGCAGCTTTTTCCAAAAAGTGCCAATCAGAATAGAAGATCTGAGGTTTAATTGATTTAACATTTGGCAAACTGTCATGCTAAATGGAGTGAACTTACTGAAATACTGCTTTTAAATTGTGTGTCAGATGTCATTGGAGAATTGCCTGTTAGGCCTCGAGGTGCTCATTCTGTACCAGTTTTAGGTGTCTTTGTTGGTAGAGCCCTGCTAGGTTGCTTTCTGAACAACATTTAAAATGTGTAAAAGTATCTATGTCTCCATCTCTGGGATAGATGACTTCCTTTGTCTCAGACAGTTAGTTGACCCTGAATTTTAAGGCAGGTAAAGATGCAGGTAAGGCTTTTTAAAAAAAGAAAAAGTCTTCTTAGTTATTTTCTTTGCTTTCTAACCCTTGTAAGAATGTGCAGTTTTTATTCAGGTGAGTGCACAGCTTCATGAATCACAATTCTATGTTCAGTAGTTTTTTATTGCTGTTTAATAGCCTGGAATAACTTTATAAAGATTTAACTGTGTATAGTAATGCTTAAGTTTGTTTATTTTTATATATGTATGTAACCTATGTTTCACTTCAGGTTTTAAAAGAGGTGCAGATCCTGGAATGCCCGAGCCAACTATCTGGAGGTATGTATTGGCTCCAAATGTACATACAAACCCAGTGCAGATAGTTACTGGTATGGGTGTTATCTCTGGCCAGCAGCAGTTGTGAAGGATGCTTCCATCTCTTGTTTTTAATTGCTGTGGTTCTTGTTTCTTGGGAAATTCAAATGACAAGTCAGCAAAGTTCTAGTTCTTGGGAAGACTTTTCTCTTAATCTTGCATAGTTTTTAAGATACGAAACTTCCTGTGTCTTTTGCGTGACAGCTGCCCTTCTAATCTAATATTGTAGAGCTAGTTTGTGCAAGTTTCTGCACTGAAGAATAACTTCTCAGATTTCTAGCACAGATTGCAGCCAAAACCCAATCTCCTGCCTTTGCAAATGAGGGAATAACGCTGCATAAAAGGTTCATGAAATAAAGGGCTGTATCCTTCGGTATTAGTCACTGTCATGAAGCAAAGTGCATTTGGCTTGTGTTGCATCCTTCTTGTGAGACTCTTTGTTATGCTGCGATATTAAGGCATTAGTAATTATTATGGCGTTTACTAATTAGTAAATTAGTAATTTATGGCATTAGTAATGCTTAAGTTCTAGTGACACCTAGTTTTTATTGAAGGGCTTCCTTGGGTCTAACTAGTTAAAATTTTGGAAAAAGAGTGATTCTCAGGAAATGCCTTTGATTACTGTGCAGGACCAGATATTCCTAAAACAAATAATTGATGGACTGTATTGTTTGCAAAGTCATAGGTCAACTCTTCTAGCTTCACATAGTTACAGTGTATAGAAACCCCATTTTTAGGATTCAATGATTCAGTAGAAACAGTAAAAAATATGGGAAAAAAGTAGTAAGATCATATTACAATTTCAGTGGAATCTTCTGTTGTCTTAATAACCAAGTTGCTGCAGTTGTTTGCTTGCTGAGAGTGTTTCTGTGTTTAGCTTCACTGGTGGTTTGAGACTTTTTTTTTGGTGTGCATCTGTACAGAGTAAAAGATGTGTTTTGTGCCAGAATATATATACATAGATACCACAGACAGATGCTTGGTCTAATCTGAAGCTTACAGATGCTCATTTTTGTGAGCACATCTTGGTGCTCTGTAGGCTTAAATTTTACTTTAAAGGTGACATTCTTTTGGTATTTTGGGGGCTAGTGTTTATTCTGTACATTCCTCCACACTTGTGTTTTACAAATATCAATTTAGAGACAAGTACATGCTGCAAATCTGACTTTCATTTCCTCCCCCCTCCCCTTTCAGTCTACTTTGGGGATGAAGGCTGTGGTGGTCCTGTTGTATACGCAGCCGATGGACAGAGTGTCAGAAGATGCGTACATTCCAGAGGATGAGGCCGACACTTACACCAGCTGGCTCAATCAGCTTGCTAATGACATAGGTTGTACATACAACAAAATGAAGTTTATATGGACCTAACTTATTTGCATTACGGTGTAATTAAATAAATACTGTTTGAATGGATGCATATTGTTTTTAAGTCTTTGCGTAATATAATGTAGTAGTTGATTTATTACAGAAACCCATGGTAGGGGGTTTATTTTGTTGTGGTTTTTTTTCCAAAATATGGTTATATTTAACTCTCATACTTATCCCTGTTAATGATTGCCTTTTGGGTAAAGATTCCTCTTTATCTTCACAGTAACCGGAAAATTGATCTAATGTTTTAAATACTTCAATATTGTTCAAAGATTTCTTGCCCAAATGTTGGTAAGCCACTGTGGATGGTTACTGTGCTAATCCACTTCGGTTTTTTTATCTCCTTCTGGATTCTTTTATCTGTGGATACAGTAAGGATTGAGGGGTGTATATGTTTGTGTTTTCTAGCACAGTCAGATACTAAAAGATACACTTTTCTGCTAAACTTACCTTTAAATGCTATCTGTGTTTTCCAGGATTTAGGATGGGGTAGGAGGACACAACAGTTGAGTGCTCTGTATGTATGTGTATAAATTGCTCTTACTGTAGGGGAAAGTTACTAATGTGTAAGTGAAGGAAGAAAACAAGTACACTAAACTAGATATATACTTCATTGTTATGCTGAAGTCGTCCTCTTTGGACCATGGTTGTTTTGGTTTCAATTGATTTTCTCCCCTTTAACACTGAAGTTCAAGCACTAAAATGGTGACTGTTTGGTTTCTGTTAAATAGAAGCTGTTTTGGGTAGACTGCTCTCTCCCTTCCAGAACTGTGCAGGGTAGTTTGTATCTCTGCAGTGATTTAAAAAAAGTAATGCTTATTGTCCCCAAATTATCATTGCAACAAAGGTATTCTAGATTTTGGCATGGCTTTTTTTTTTCAACCCCACAGATTTTCAGGCAGTTTTTACATAAATTAAATGTTTAAGAATAGGAGATTCCTCAGTTTTTAGTCTGCCATGACAGTTCATGGTAAAATGTTTCTGTGTTTAAGGGCTGTGATTGGAAAATCAGAGAGAAATGAGCCAAGGGAAAAAACTTAAATTGAAAGACAAGGATTGTCAAGAAAAAAGGAAAAAGCTAATGCAAACCAGCATGTTCTTTAAAATTCTGTTAATCATGATAACTCAGTCACATGTCATGAAATACTGGCAAGGCTAATGCTAATAGACTGCTGACAGTGGAGCAGAGCAAGGACTGAATGCAGAACAGTTTCTCGTGCTCGTATATCCTTTTGCTGTCCTAAAGCCTTTTTAGTGCCTTTTCTCTTACAGTAACTTGAGATTAATGTAACTGCTCATATGTCTTAAATTATGAAAGAAATTAAATTTTTGATTATTTTTCTTCACTTATCCTAATGATAATAGTAATGGAATAATCTGTTGGTACTTGGCAGTGGTTTTAATCATGATTAGGAACATTTTTCTTCTGATGAATTTTGTGCAGTAACCTGAGATATTCAATACTAAGAGATACAATATTCAATGTGAAGTAACTCATATTTCTCAATCAGATTTTGCATTTCACGTGGGTGTACAATATCCAAAATGCAGCAGTGGGTGGATGGACCCAAACACCTGCAGAAGTGTATTTCATGTGCTTTGTTGTGTGTCTGACATTTGGGGATGTGGTTTGTGGGTCGTAACCACCACATGGTTGCTCTGGCTGCTTTCCAAGAATTATAGTATTTGGCAAGAGGTAGAGAAATAGGGAAGTGTTTCCTCTTTCATTAAAAGTTTTACAAAAGCATGCATATGTCAAGCACAGGCCAGATTCTGTGATGTCTCCATGCTGAAAGTTTATCTTAAAAATAGTTCAGTTTCAAGTTTTTTGTTACTTGGAATTGCTGGATAAATATTGCTTATGCAATTCTTACTTTAAGCACATTGGATAGGAAATTTTTTGTAATTCGCTGCTACTGAAGTATGTTTCAGCAAAGTCATTAGCATAGAAATCTTGGGTTTTCAAATTGAGAAAGAAAAAGTCTTTTAGAGTACCTTCAAGTCAGGTTAAATTGAGTGCCAATATGTAGTATAATGCTTTTTGTTTATATATATATCCAGACTTTCATTCTGTACAGTGGTCTTCCTGTAATTAAAAGGTGAATGAGACTTTTTCTTAAATAAACACTTACCATTCTTCCCTGGTGTAAAAAAAAAAAAAAAAAAAGGTATTGATTATTAAATCTTGGTAGTTATTGTAAGGTAGCAATAAAAAAAAGAAACCAACAAAAGAGATATTTTTCTTCAAGTTTAAAAATGAAGAAATCTTTGGTATGGATGTTTTGAAGTTACTTTGCAGTTTTTGTCATTTTCACAAAATTTGGATATGCTTGTAAGAGCAGATCAGTGCTTTGGAAAGTTATACGCGAAACAGATTCTTGTGAAGAATCTTAATTCCCTTAAATAAGGTCAGGAAATATGCTAGTTTTAGTAAGACTGAGGAGTTTTTGGTAGTGCTAGGGAGAAGAGGGCAGGTCTATGGAGTGAGGTGGAAGAACTCTCATGTTGGTCAAGGCTGGGGATTTTATTTAGGTGTTACTAATTTCAAGTGGTTTAATCTATGCTTTTTTCCTTTCTGTTTTTCTCCCAGTAGACCTTGAGAAAAATTTATTTTAATGTCATGCGGGAGACACTTAAAAAAGAGCAAAGATGAGTTTTCCTGCTTGACTGTATTGATCTCTGTCACTGAATCAGTTCCTTCTGCAGCCAAGTGCAGATTCTTTTCTGTGGTGGGGTTTGTGATGGAATCCTGTGAACTCCCAGTGTTGGAATAAAGCCAGTGAGCGTAGTTTACTGAAAAATGGGCTCTGCCTACCACAGGTGACCTCAAGGCTACAGTGTAGATGTGTGAAATAAAATCATTGATGCCTTTCTGTGTTTGGTGGAAATGTACTGACTTTGAGGTATCCCGTTGATCTTAGCCCGGAGATAGGGATTGTTTGGCTTTTTGCTTTGTGCCTTCAAAGTGGAGGGGGGTGGAGTGTGCTTGTGTGCCTGCCTCATTGTCAGGGAAATGCTACCTGTCACTGAAGCCTGCTGTACCTGGTGACAAGCAGTTGTGCAAGGAACAGAGAGGGAGTCTTGTGAGTTTGGTGGTTTTCTTGGTCTTGGTGTATGAACTGTGGATCTCCTGGTAGCAGGGTAGAAAAAGAATGGTCAATTTAGTGTCATCACTAAAGGGAAAAAATGGCTTTCAGTATAATTTTGTTCTTAATAATTTAATCTACAAAGAAACCTATCTGTGTGCTCAATAAACTCTTCAAGGCCTGGCCAGTTGTGAGGAAGAATTAAGGTGATCAGGAATTTGCAACAGGTTTCTAATTCTACTAATACACAACTGGTACCAAGTAACTGTACTGTATCTCATCACAGTTATAAAACAGAGGCTGTGTGATTTTTTTTTTTTCCTGAATGAGTTCATCAGCAAAGCTCTTATACAGCTGAACTACAACATTTAAGCACATAAACTGTGCAGACCAAATAATTGTTCAGAATTTTGTCACAACATGCCCATTTTGATGAAGTATAAAACTTGTCTGTTGCTACTTTGTATGGCTGTCTTCCAAAATGGCTCTACGTGACAGAGAGCTTCTCAAGATTTTGTCTTCTTGCATTGTGTGGTAAATGAAACAGACATCTAACATAATGATTTTTATCAGGAGAATTGCTAAATCAAACTGTATATACCCTGGATATTTTTAGAACTATTCTGTTACAGACTTGGAATTTAAGCTATGATGATACTGGTGATATTTGGAAATTAAAGCTCATTACATCTGTTTTCACCACAGGAGAAGAAACCACATCCTGTTAAATGTCATATGACTAAGTTAATTTTCACAAGTAATGACTTAATTGCAATTTCTGAATACTTTTCCATGATGGTGTGTGATGCAATAGCCATTTCTTGGTTAAGCTTGTAGGTTACATACATTGTTTCTTGGTCCTGTTTATGTTAATTCAGGATTAGAGGATGGGTTAGATGGAGGGAATGTTTATCTGCTGTGTGAAAAAGAATATGGCAGGGCAAATCAAAACTCAGTGTTTTGATTCTGATGGTGAATGCTTGTTTGTTTTTTAAAAACATTTTCTCAGGAAAGATTCAATCTTCTGGTCACTGAATAAAAATCCAGACTGCAGAATTTCTGTAGAGTGTTTTCTGATTACTGCCCATGTCAGTCCTGAAAATATAGGAGGATTTGGTTAAAAATGTTTAGATTACAGAGATTGGTTGATTTTGCTAGTAATTCATGGAGGAAGTAGTACTTCAAGGTTGAAGCCTGCAGAGGTTGCATTTTTTGGGAGCAAGGGTGGGTGTTGGTTTTCCCCTTATCAAGAAGAGGAAAGAAATTCACTGAGAGATCAGAAATTGTTGTCGAATCATTTGACTTGAAAAGCAAGGACTTAGTCACAAGGTTTGTAGTTATATATATATATATATTTTTTTTTTTTTTTGCCAGCATCTTGACCATGAGGACTTTGATGTATACCACTTCATATTTATCTGTCCATCATTTTATCTTAAATTGAAAGTTGAAAATAATATTAGTTACAAATAACAGTGGCAAACATAGGAGGAAGTTTCCCATCAAGCTAAGCCAACATAATGGCTCAATACTGCTGAAGAATGATCCTGCTGCCATGCTTTACTGGTGGTGTAACTCTTCAATCTCTTGTAGCATCAATTAGTTTTGCTAATCTCACTTGCCATCAGCTGTTAATAAAATCTGTGGAGGTACTAGAGATACAGGCAGTGTCATTCAAGTAGCTGTTGTTCTTTGCCAAAGTTTAGTGTTTACACCAGTACTGGGTAGGGAATGGTACTGCAGCTTGGGAAGTCGGTCAAGCTGAAATGTTTTCCACTTTCTTTTTTTCCCTGAGAAATTTCTTACACAATAAAGTAGGGATACAAAACTGAAAAATGGTACTTAAGAGACTATCCCATACCCCTCCCCCACACTTTTCTATTACAGATGACTTTAATATTAGGTTGCGTTGTCTTTTTGGGTTTTTTGAGGGTTGTTTAGGGATTTTTTCTTCTCTCTTGTCCAGCATTCTAGTGTTATGGCAGTTGCTCTTAGGAATAATTTTTTCTCATCCTAAATGCTGTTTCTGAATATTGTGGGCTTTTCTTGAATACTGTGTAATGTATGCATGCTTTTCAACATAGCTTCACCTTCTTCCTTCTATGGGAATTCAAAATCAGAATGGAGGGAGCTGGTAATCTCTGAAGCATTCCAGAATCTCAGTGTGAGGTTAACAGGATGAATGGAAAGACTAGCTGGGATGTGCAGGGCGAGGCTGGTCCTGTACAGCAGCAGCCAAAATGCTGCTTTGGTGGGTAGTTTCCTTTTTTTTTTTTTTTTTTT
>VWYO01007446.1:139570-189693 GCA_013400275.1 Rhadina sibilatrix
TTTTTTTTTTTTTTTTGGGGGGGGGTTTTCCCTGCTCAGTGAGTTGGCTGTCAGTTAGGAAGAGCTCTCTTCAATAGAAGCGTTGAGGCATTATTGCTGAGTTTAGTTAGGACTTCTCACTCTTGCTATTGTTCTAGGTTTTTTATGTGTTTGTGCTGGTCTGCCAACTAAAATAAATGCCTTTTTGTGTTTACTAATGTAAAATAGTTTCTACACAGCAGACTGGAAAAAGGATAGTAAGTTGGTTCATTTGAGAGACCCTGTAACATGCTCAGCAGTGTTTAGGTCTTCTCTGATTTCATCTGAATTCCCCACTGCAAATATTTATTTGTGTGCCAGAAGCACCAGTGAGTGTTGGTTTCAGCAAGTGGCGCTGATCCTGGGAGCAGTCACTGAAGCTGCCACTGTGACAGGAGACTGATGGCCAGCAAGGCAGCTGTTACATTGAGGGACTCTGAGAACTGTGGAGGAGCCAGAGGTGAAATAATGGCAGCTCAGTGGCACCATCAGGCATAACACTTTGCTCTGGGAAGGACTTAAAAGTTGACCTCCCCACCCAACAAGTGGTAATCTTTGCTGGTTTTCTGCATCCTAAAATGTGACAGCATTTACTTATTAACTAGAATTGCAAACAGCCTGGGGTAGCCAGTTGAAGGGTGCTGATGGAAGTGTTAGTGCTTGTCTGTCAATTGCAAGGGATTTCAGCATTCCAATTCTTAGATGATTTTTGGCATTTCAGGAGATCAGAGGAAGTTTGTTTAGATGCAGTGTACATAGTAACTAATGGTGATCACAGGCAGCCACTCTGCTGGGAGAAGTGAAACTAGGAGATGGCTTTGGTCAGGTTTGTTGTTTGGTTTTTTTTTTTTCCCTCTCTGTTCTCACACAGTAGTTATTTCCAGTGTGGGATCCACTTTGGATCTTATAGCTATTATTGGCGTAATAAAGCCCAGAAAGGTCTCTAAACAAATGGTCACTAAATGAAAATCCCTGTGAATGCAAGCAGGGAAAAAGGCTAAGCCAGACTTTCCTATGTTTCCTGGAGCATGTGCTGGAACAGTTAAAGTGGGATTTTTATGTGCAGTTAGGAGACCCATTCACCACAAGACCTCTTTAAAGATCTCCTTGAGATCTCCTCATTCCTTCTCCAGATGTTGCTCAACTTGAGATGACTTTTACCATATTGGGCAAAGCAGTGGCTTGTTGTGTTTTGAGCATCCGAGATGTGAGCAGTGGGTGGACTGGTCACTGTTTTGGCATCCCCGGTGGTGGAATGCATATGTGGACAATCAGATCACTCAGAGGAAGAGGAGAGTTTGCGGACATCCTTATCCACATTCCAAGGCATGCCTTTCATCTGCGCATCTTCACCACTCTGCCAGAAGGAAAAGTGAGGGTAATTAATAATCTACCATTTTTAGGGACAAAGCTTGAGGGACTTCTGCTGCCTGCATCTCCTGTGTGGTCTGTGAATTCCTCTGATTTGGGTATATGAGGTACCTGCACAGCTACAGTGCTGCAGATGATGCAGCCAAGGAAAGTTTCAGTGCTTTGGTACTCAGGATTAAGTTCTGTTCTGTTTTGTTGGTTTTTTTTCCCACACAAGTTTTCAAGAATATGCAGTCATGGTATGTGGCTTGTCCATACTAGTGAAATATAAATTATAAAAGACAAATGCATGTTGTTGCATTGCTCAGCAGCAATATGTTGATTTATATTGCTTAAGGAAATAACCTAATTTTTTTTTCTACTTCTTGGAGTAGGGGCCAGAAATGTTTAACCAAACTTGGAAAATTCCCCTGGATGACAGCAATAAAACTAATCAGAGGATAGTATTCATGTCAAAGTGGTTAGTGTGGTTGTCTCACCACTTTGTTTAAAAGAGACTATTTGACTTGGAAGAAGATCCTTACAAACAATTTTATTGGGTGTCCCTTATTAAACATAAGGCACTTGTTTCTCAGGAACGTTGATGGTTTATCTTGTTCATTTTTAAGTGCTGTTTTCAGTGCACCTGGTTCCTTCATATCCCATTTTAAGAATTATATGGTAATTAAGTTGTCTGTGTACATGTGTACATGTGTTATGTGAATGGCAGGCGTAATTATATAGAGAGTTCTTGAAAGTGGTTATTCTGATAATGGCAGGTATTAAAAAGTGGATATATTGAAGTGCTTTAGTCTTATTTAAAGTTCACAGAGGTTATACAAGATTTTTTTAAAAAATTGGCTTTTATTTGTCCTAAAAATATAAAAAAGCCATAAATACTATCTCTCAAATATATAAAAACATAAGTTATACAACAATTTTTCTGGGTTCTGAAAATGTTTTTCTTGTTGGATACATATTAAATACATTTATATCTGAATAGTACCATTAGAAAGGAAATAAAATACATAATTTGTTTAAATTATTTCTAAATACTGAAAATATAAATAAGAAATATTAAAAACTAATAAATATTATAAATACAATAAATAAGTTCCTGGAAGGAAATGGGAATGTATATAGATGCAAACCATTGTTACTATTTCTAGTTCTTAAAACAGAACAACACTGCTGTCTGCCACCTGACAGATTTGTAACGAAAGGATTGTGCCTGAACTAAAACATTCAAACACTGAAACTCCTGGTGTTTTTCAGATAGCGCACGGCCCTCACTGTCTTCTCCATAAATGAAGTAAAATCTCGGAGGATGAGATGGATGGTGATTTTCTCTCTCCAGGCCTTAGTGGACTTCAGCTTTGTGTGGAGGGATTCCTGGGTAGCTGCATCTGGGATGATCACTTCTTCAGGATTGATCACCTGTGAAAAAGACAACATTGGGGGGCTTTGGTTAAAACACTGTCACTGAGCCTGTTGGAGAGCATCTGTTTGTATGTTCCCAACCTGCTGCATCTCCACTCTCTGTACTGCAGACAACAGCTCTCCCTGGAACCTGTGCTTTCCTCCAGCCTTGTTTCTGTAGAGAGGTGTGAGGAATGCTGATGTCTGCTACCATTGCTGTGTAGGAATCTCTGGGCTACACTGTTTGAATGCAACCTCTGGCAGTCATGTGGTTGATTAGGTAGGGAGGTGCTGATCATTGTTTGTCCTAACCTGTACTGCTCCATCCTGAGTCATAAGTTAATTGGCTGACATTGGAGTACTCTCAAATTTTGTAGCAGATTAGCAAGTTAGTGTGAGACTAAGTGCCACCAACTTTCACTGATATGTGAGAGCATAACTACAAGATGAATAAAAGTTTATTTATCTAATGATTTATTTATCTAATGCTGACTCACAGTCCTGTGAGCTTGGTACCTACAGACCTCTGAAGAACTTGTTCCAGGAAGTGGGGCTTCTGAAAATGTTACACACCCAAATCATGGAGCTGATTTAGGTGATTTGGAATCCAAAGTTCTAGCAAGCATCTGCTTAATCCTGTGTTTAGGACCTCTCCTACCCTTTAACAAGTGACAAACATGCAAATGTCCTTCTGGAACATCTTTTTTGTTAAATATAAGAGAGAAATATTCTTCCTATCCAGACTACTTGGGACTGTGTTCTGATCACACCCCCTTTTCCTGGTATGCCTAGCTCCTTGTTGTGCTCTGGTAAAGTCTGTATCTGGATATCCACAGGTGTCATGCTGGTGGATCTATGTAACCACAAATGATGGATTGATTCTGGCTTTGCTATCCTTGCCTTAAATAGCGGATTTTTCTCTCAAAAACAAAAATTTCCAACATGAAGATCAAGGCTTTTTCTCAAAAAATCCATAGTTTCTACAAGTGCAGGATTTGCTTTTGATCACTGTGTTTAATTCTGCCTGTTTTGATTACCTTGGTAAAAAAAAAAAAATTCAAAGCCCCAAACCCAACCCAAAGAACCTAGTCTCTCTGAGTTATGAAACAAACTTTCTGCTAACTTGTGTATCAAGCTGGAAACCAGCAATCAGTTGCTGTCTTATGACAGGACTATTATTCTCAGCTAGCATAGTGTGAAAAAAAGCAGTTCAGTTTCCTTTCACATAAAGAATGATGGGCATAAGTAAATATGTTAGGAAAGGTATGGCAAACATACAATACACAATAGGCTTTTCACATGCCAAAAATTGCCTGGAAGGAAATAATGCCCCAAGGCTTCTGCAGTCTTTACCTGGGTGATTTTTAATCCAGCAAATAGTTTCCCCAAAGACAAAAGGAAATGCTCGTATTAAGGATTATTAAAAAGAACAAGAACTACAGGAATTAAATTAATTTTTAAAGTGTGATCTTTCAAAACACTCCAAAACATGAAAGATTTCAATGAGAAATTAATAGCATTTTAGTTTACAAAATCAAGAGAGAAATGGGTGTTTTTATGAAAGAAGATTTTTTTACCAGCAAAATATGTGTTTTTCAGTTGAGAGCTATCTGGTATAGTGACAGCAATATCTCAATATACCATACAGCTTGGCTTAAAAGTTTGGTTTGGTTTTCCTTTTTTTATTTTTTTTATTTTTTTTATTTTATATGTGGGTTTAAAAAAAGTTGCTGACTTTTACTTCTGAGTGGGTTCCAACATTAGTATGGGCTGAATAGCAGTTCTGCAATTAGAAACAAGCTTCCTGAGAAATCTTATTTCTATCAGCCAGTTTAAGATATTTATTCTTAAAACAATGATTCATTTAGTTGGTTTGGAAATTACAAGTAACAATAGAAAGTAGGAAGAAGACTTGTTTCTTTAAGAAAAGAAAGCAAAACTTTGTAAAACCTGTAAGTCATAAGGGTAACATCTGAGCATAAGGAACTGCCACCTGTTTTTTCAAGGAACTGAAACACAGCATCCTCTATTTCACATAACATCCTCTATTTCTGACTTCACATCAGTATTAAGCCACAAAAATTATCAGAGTGAATTTAAAACCAACTCACCATCTGTCTTAGGGTGCGTGCCAGGTGCTCTGTACTAAAGGATAGCGATTCAACATTTTGGTTTTCGCTAATAAAAGTTTCTTGTATGTATTTGAGGTATGTCTGAAATGTATAAAGCCCACTGGAGATTTTTCTCAAGCATTTATCCTGAAATGAGAGAAAGGTGAGAAGGTCACTAAGAGTTCAAAATGCCTTGAGCTCAATGCTGTGTGCAGGTTAGCAGATGATGCTTATATAGTGTGGAGGTTTGGCTAGAGCCGGCACAAATCTTTAGATCAACTTCCACAGTTCTTTAGAGCAGGCAAAACCTGCGCCAGATATACAGGATTAGACCAAAAAGGACAGCGGTTCCTTGCCTCATTAAAGCCGGCGAGCAGACACCCATCTTCCTCCGTCACCTTGGGGAGATTGAGGTTGTTGTGGAGGAGCATTTCCATGCTGTTCTGGCAGACGGTAAACTTCTCGCACATCTGGGGAGAGACACGGAGAGGTTTGGTCGCGCCTCGTCAGGAGGCAGCCGCGGCCGGGCCGGGCGTGTGAGCGTGTGCGAGCCCGCGGTGCGGCCGTACCCACCTCGTCCTGCAGCTGTGCCGCCCNTCCGGGCATCCCTGAACGTGTATTTATTGAGGGGGCTTCGAGATTATTCATGGCCTGGGAAAATCCGGCATGAGAACACGGGGGGTGTGTGCTCACGAAGCGCGCCCGGCTTGACAGGGCTGCTTGAGAACCGGGGATTGTGAAACGGGCTGTGGGGGGGGGGGGCAGCCGAAAGCGGCCGGGGGGAACATGAAGTAATCGTGCTCCGTCACTCCTTGAGGGCCGGGCTGCCCCCTGCACCCACCGCCGGCTCACCTGCCCCACGGGGTCCCGGCCGGGGCTGGAGCCCCCTGGTCCGGCTTCCTCCGAGCCTGCCAGCTCCTGCCGCACAGTCTCGTGGAAATCATACATGCATTCCTACCTATATACTCTCATACTTTATTTATGCTATATATTTCCGTGTATTTTAATATTTTAATGTTGTTTAATGTTTTATGGATTTTGTATGATGTACAGTTATCTCTGTGTTTTAGCTATTTTTATTATTTGTATATGTGAAACTAAACGCCCCTGTTTAGGTGCTGGGTAGTACAAGTCGCAAGTTGCCTCTTTCTGAGTGAACTACATGTGGGTAGGATTAAATACATCAAATGCTTTAAATGGACCAAAGCCAGCTCCTACCGGAGAGTGGCTGCAGGAAATGCCACGAACTTCCCTGTTATCTGCTTGCCTTATCTCTTTCTGCCTACCTGGTAGCTGTTGCAGGAATTTCAACCTTTCAGGGGGACTCTTCACCCAGGGCAAGTGTCCCTCTTGGGATCAATCTTGTAGAATGCAGGCTGACTCTGCATTTTTTCCTTTTTTTTCTTTTTTTGTAGTGTGAAATCAGTTATGTTTTCTTACAAAAGGGAAGACTAGAGTCTGCATTGGGAACTGCTAACAGGAGGATGCAGAGTGGGGAAGACAGAATAAGAGAGGTGAGGCATAAGAGATGTTAGAGACAATACAGCAACTGAAAAATACCCCAAATACTTTTACTTCATTTTCTAGGAACAGCCTGAAAAGAGAGCCTCAGGAAAGAAGCAGGGTACTACTGGATTTGTTTAATGTCTCTTTCTGCCAATAGCAGAGAAGAAGTTGCAGTAATTTTGCCAGAGCTGGAATGCAAGTGTGAGAGAGCAGTTTTCAACAGCAGCAATCTATCTCTGCCCAGGTCCTCGAGTGCAGCAGGGAGGATATTGCCAGAAGAGTATCTGCTGTAATGTCAGATCTGTGGCATTAGGCATAAAAGAAAGCATGCCACTACCAGTACATCTGACTATTATCAATGAAAAGATCCAACTGAAATGTGCTAAAGGATTAAAACAGCCAGGCCAGATGAATTCAAAGCCTGGTATTTGCTTTTGGATAACCATCAGAGGCAGATACATGAGGGAGGGAACTCCTGCCTACCTCTTTTTCCACTTGAAATAGCACATGGATGTGCATGTCTCAGGGATTTCCTTCCGCTGCCAGACAACTCATGGGCTGTTCCCTGCAGACAGCCAAAATTTTCCTTTACCTAACCCAAGTGAAAATACTGGTCTTAAAATGATGAAAAAAATTGATAGAAGGCTGTGTTTCCTAAATAATGTATTTTCAGCAAGCATTCTGTAATTTAGTCATCTGTAGCTCTGTAATTCTTAATTTTGTAAACTTATTTTATGAGTTGTCACATTCTCACTGTGTCGTGAGAGTCTCTGTTCCTTCGAAATTTTCAGAGAACATTTTTGTGCTGATCACTGTTATACTACATCTGCTGATGTGTGTAGTTGCATCTGCAGGGTGAAATAAAAGCAAGTTTCAACTCTTCCTCATCTAAAACTCTCTAAGCTTTCAGTTACTGTTTTCTCATTTCAGGGTTTTGTTTACTTTTTTTATATGAATGTCCATGTGACTTCTCAGAAGTACAAAGTATACTTACATGCTCCAGTGAAAGGTGCTCATTAATGGCTTAGAAACTCCATTTGATAATCTAGGACAAAGCTTAGCATTCAAAGGAAGAAGGAACTGGAATTTACACAATAGCATTAGAATACTTCTATTGCTTTGGACAGTTCATTATGGAGAATCACTTATTTAATTAATTAATTTAATTAATAAAACTGTAATTTTATAATTTAAATTAAATATCAAGTTAATTAATTGGTCCTGTACATAGAAGAAATACTTTTGCACTGATCTATCTATAATAATGGTTAAATTTTGGGGAGGACTTAAAGGAGGTCTGCACTGCATTACTAATTAGTCCGCACTGTACTACACTGAATTACACTGATTCATCAGTAGTCACGTTGTTCAAAATTTAGTAAGCCCCTAATAAACAGCACTTGCTCATGAGTTACCTACAGATCAGGAGATCTGCCTGGTACTTAAAATGTAGGAGTATTATTACTGAGACTCCAAAGCATAGTTTCTAGATGCCAAGGAATTTCTTTCCTGCATAGCATCTTTGTAATACTGCAGATTACTGTTCTTGCATCCTTTTATTTGTATTTCACTTTGTTTCACTGTACAGTTTTTTGTCTTTCTCTTTTCATTTTTACTGCCAACAAGATGGTTGTACCCTCATATGTAAAATCTTCCTAAGGTGGGATTTCAGAAATTCTCAGTATTTAACCAACTTTTTCTTCTGTCTGAGAAATGAGCACTACTACTGCAAATTTCTGTAGGAGCAGAGGGACCATTTCTGAGCGTTGTAAAAAATCTCTCCGATTGTCACACATGAAAATTGTTCCCAGTTCCAGTCAAGGGTCAGTTTATAGCCAATCCAGGATCATCCCATGTGTGTTTTCTAGGATCAATGTGCAACTCACTAACACACCCATTCTGGAAAAGGTTCTCTTTCTTCTAGAATTGCTCTGCCTGTGGGCAAGCCTGTGGCACTTCTGCTTGATAACATAGGACATCTGCAGAGAGGAGCCTGTTTTCAGGACAGGTGGGTGACACAAACATGGAAAAATGCTATTGCCACTGAAGAATTCAACAAACTGCAGAGCATCATGATCAAAGCTTGTTGTCTCCCCTCTTCTGTCAACCATCAGGCATGTGTCTACAAGGAGCCCCACCGTGTGCTGGGGCAAAACCCAGTGCTATTGGCAGCAGCAGGAGACCTTGCTTGCTGAGTGTTGTGAGTCAACATAAGTGGCATTCCTAGATAGAAAACTAAGGTCTTTCAATGAAGTAGAATTTCTAGGGTTGCAGTAAGTTCTACTGTGATCTGTGTGTTTGGTTGGACTGTCTTTTTCTTTCTAATAAGCTCCACTATTTTACAGTAGTAAGAAAACCAGTAATGTTTATTTGGGGATTGTGATTTAAAATAGTACTGTCGGTAATAGGAGAAGAAATACTACTGAAAATGTGGTGTTCTTCTATAGAATTGTTAAATTGTGTGTGGAGGAAAATGCCAATTGTCAGAAGTGGGATCATAACAATCACTAAGCAAATAACTTCCAAATATTTTGAATGAGGAGGAAAGCTGATGTCTGGCTCCCCTGACATATTTTTGATTGAATTCCTCAAAGCTCGTAGCGAGGGAATTTGAATTCCTACACATCTTGTAAAGAGTGTCAGAGTTCTTTGTAATGTTAAACCAAGCTGCCCTGTGCTGTATTTGAAGAGAACAGGTTGAACAGGTCAGTAATACCCTGTGTTCATGTTTCTCATAAACAAACATTGCTTTGACAAGCTGCATGCCACCAAGGAGTGCTGGTGCACTTGACTAACAGTCCATCGCTTTTGTGGCTTGGCGCATTCTTTGCTTCTCTGTTGGTTGTTTGCCAGGTAGCTGCAAAGTTGTTTGGTGATTTTTTGGTGAAAAGCTTTGGGAATTGCTCGTTTTTCTTTCCTAAAGGAAGACTCGCATAATTTTTAAACAAGACTGAGATGTGTAGTAAGAATTGAATTATTTTTTCTTGAATGCCTCATATGCAAATACCATAAATTTCCTTGTCTTAAGCTAAATCAGAGGTTTAGAGAAAAAAAAAATCTACTTACCTTTAAATTATGTCCTGGTTTTCAGCTTTATCCTCTTAATTTCAAGAGGGTAAGTAATGCTATGGCCTTCTCTAACCAACTTCCAGCAGACAATTTCCAGCCATGCAGTCCTAGGTGAAAGGTCCTAAATATAATGGTTCTTGGGAAATATCTGAATGCTACAAGACACATCTAATGCTAAATAGACACATGTCCTTCAAGTCAAAATGATTGCAGGCATTTTAATGCTGGAATGGGAATGTTGTGGCACCTGACAGTGAAACTAGATTTGCACTAGGAGCACTTTGCAGCTGTGCCTGCGCTGATAAATGGCATCAGGAAGCAATTTGATGAACTTTTGTCATGGAAGCAAGGTAGCTGTTGCTTTGTCTCCATCACAGCACAGTGTGCCTGGTGGGGTGGGTGGTGCCCCTTTTAGGGCTGCATGAGACACCAGAGCAGAGAGCTGGCCAAGTTAGAAATACTGGTGACATTGGGTCTTTCACAAACAGCATGCTGTTATCTGGCTTGTTTTGGGAGCATCACCCATGAGGACAACACAGTTTTGACAGGGATCCCATTTTGTCAGGATCCTGTTTTGAATAATTATAGGGCTATACTTCCAAAAAAAAAAAAATCTCTGATTTAAAAAATTAATTAACTATTAAGTTCCACTTGTGTTTAAGGAACTTCTCAGTTCTCACTGAGCTTGCTTTCTAAGCACGAAAGATGAAAATTAAAAGAAGCTATATGATGAAGAAGAGTGAGATATTTCAGTCATCAGAGAAGATGACAGAGCTGAAAAGAGAACATGGTGAGGAGCCTGAGTCTATGGGAGGTACTGAATGGTGTAAGTATTTATCTTTATTGTTTGCCATTTTTAACAGATGTAGATTGTGTTTTACAAAGCGTTCAAAATGGGGGGTTTTCCCTCCAAGGAACTTGCTCAATGCCAAAGGAAACTGAAGGGTGTCAATGTTTATAATGGCACTCGTGAATGCATACCAAGTCCAGCTCACCTCACTAAAGAGGATCTATTTCACTTTAAATAAAAGCTCATGTACATCTGTAAATCTATGAGACATCTGTAAATCTAACTATGTTTACCCTTGTTCATGCCCAATGTTTTTGTGCCCATAATCTCATTATCAGACTATTGTCTCGCTTGGTTTGACATTTAGCTGTGCATTCTCCTGCATTCTCGTTCTGCTTTTCCTGGTGGTTGCCTTTCTGTGACTTGGTAAATTACCTACACATAAACCCAGTCACTTAACAAAATTTTTATGTTTTTTTCCTGGAGAGCAGCGGTTTCTCTCTGTAGTGAGAACTGAAGTTGGTGGTACCAGTGGTGAAAGTATTGTAACTCCACTGTCAGATTGAAATGCAAGGCTCAGTACATTCCTTTTGGGAGATAACTTTTCAATAGCACTTTATAAGTTTCTCTCAGCAGATGGGTAACTGAAAAACCAAAATGTAAAGTGCACCTTCAATAAATGTTGTGTGCTTTCATAAAAGTTTTCTAACTCAAGGATCCTGTAGTGACACAGTGAAGCTGCTGTGGAGTTTGCCACTGGTCATACCATTTTGTTGAGAAAACTGTGTATCACTACTCAGTAAGTGCCTTACACATTGCGGGATTTGAGTCCTTCTTCATTTCTGGGTGAGTTCTAACAAACTTCTTTATTATTCTAAACTTTATTTGTGAAAGGGAACCTACTTAGCATAGCAGAAGCCCTTTCTAATTGCATGCTAGCACACTATAATAGGATTAATAAGTTGTGCTGGAACTGTAATATTAACTCTTTACACACTGCTCTTCTTGAAACAAAATTGTCCTGTGAACCAGACTAGCTATAAAGACTTTGGTCCCATCATCAGAGGATCTGAGTGGTGTAGGTCCAACAATTTTTTTCCTTCAGATGGCCAGTTAATGGTTTTTTGTTTAGATTGCTCAACCAGGATGTGGGAGATGTTGAATCATATCCCTTCCTTATTTAAACGAATTATTAACCCAGATTTACTCCTTTACAGGAAAGTCTCCCAACTCCCAAGAAGAATATTGGCCAAGATGTTCTTATATCCCTCCTCTTAAAGTGAACCATTTTTTTTTTGTCAGAAAGAGAAGTTCAGGAGCCTGTGTGCCACCTCAGTGGGTTAACCTGGATTCCAAGGGAAGTTTGCTCGAACATGTAGTACAAAAATTTCAGACCTTGGGCAGAAATAGAAAGTGATTTCCAGGGACACTCTGACCTCAGAGCTGCTGAGTGAGCCTGGCTGAAGGGCTCACTTCCTCCATGGGTTGCTTTTTGGAAGGAAGAGTGGTTCCTATGGTGAAAGCGAGGAGGATTGGGTGGCAGGTCCTCCCTAGCAAAGGGTTCTGGCTACCTGGGAGTCACACCTGCTTCCTGAGGGTGAAAAGCTCCTCTCCCTGGAGTTTCTTTTGTACTGGTGCAAGAGCTTCTCATGCAACACACCAGCTCTCACATACCCCTTCCTTGGCAGGGGCTCTGTGTGTGCCTGGCAGGGGAACACCACAGCCCTGCCCGCTCTGGTCAGGCGGTCCCTGCTGTGAAGTCCCCTGGTATTGCTCGTTGAAAATGCAGACTGTACTCAGTTTCCCCTGCTGATGTTAAAATGACGTGTGAGACCAGAAGTTAAAAATAAAAACCAGAAGCAGTCAAGCTGAACCGCTCTGATAGGAAACCATCCCCTTCCCCCCAGCCCTTCCCTACGCTACACCCAGCCCTTCTCTATGGCTGCAGCTATGTGTGACAATGGCAGTTTTGGTGTGGAGAGGGAACTTCTTGTGAATCTCCCTTTGTACCTTAGCTCAGCATCATCAACCATCACTCCCTGCTGCTCTTACTTAGATTTTCATTGTTACTCACAAATACTCAAATATTGAGATCTCTATGGTCTACTTTTTTCAGATACTCCTTGTCTGGACTTGGCAGTATTTTGAAAATGCCTAGACTTTCAAAACATGTCTATGTGAAGGCAGCAAGGGGTATTGTCTTTATTCCTTATGAATACAGGAACAACTGTCAAACATGAACAGAGAGCAGAGGCCTTGGTCAGACTTACAGGCATTTTTAAGGAAGGGTAAATTAAACTTTTGTGTTTCATTTCACACTATTTTCATTATCTGTTTGCAATAGTCTATGCAATTTTTCTTGTGGGAAGTTGTGTATTTTATGTATTTTGCAAACTTACTACTTTCTAAAATGTGACGTTCTACTGGGGTTTTTTTAATTCATATTGTAGACACTCCATGGAGACTCCTATGCTGTTACCAACTGCACATTAATTCTCCCATTTAGCCTGGGTACAACACAATTATTAAGTGAAATATGCTTTCTGCATAACATTTGGCATGAAGTTCCATAACTGTTATAAGCTGATATAGAAACATAGAATCATACATTAGTGTGCTGCCCCTGGGCTTATTTATTACTCAAATGTAGTTTAAAGCTCTTTCAATGAGCCCTGATAACTCCTGGGAAGTGGGGACATGCTACCAAATGGCTACAAAAGTGGGAAGGATGCTACTGAAAAAGACTGTCACTGCCAGTCTGTATGTTGACTTCTGCCATGAGTCACTTTTTCTCACCACTTCCATTTGTGTCAGCACTGGTGGTTGAGCTGTTATGTCAGACTAGGGAGGGGATCTAGCTGGAAAATAAGACACCAAAGGAATTCAGTAGTTTTAAGATCTGGTCTGTCATCTGAGTGACTCTCTGCCTGCCTGAACACTTGTGTCAGTATGATGGAGCAAGCTGCAATGCTTGACTCCTGGGAGAGTATCAATAACAAATTAATAAAAATCACTTTGGTTTTGTGTTGAGCATGAAAAATGTTATACTTCATCTCAAAATAGATTTCATCTGCCACATCTCCAAAGCAGCATACACTCTTGAAAACAGATTTAAAAAGGAGGACGTTTTAAGACATTGACGTGGTCATCACTTTTTATTAACAAATAAAGCTAGTAGCTAAAGTCAATTTGAATTCATGAGGACTTTTGTCCTCCCACCTGCTTTCAACTCCAGACAATATTTAGGTTGAATTATTATTATTATTATTATTATTATTATTATTATTATTATTATTATTATTATTCCCTAACTAATTTTTGGTCAGCTCTACCCTCTTGCCCATGGAAAGCCATTGCATATGTTTTAAACGGTTGTAACTCCATTGATTTTGATAGAACTTCATTTCCATGATAGAAGAGCAAGGAGAGTCATGCAGCTGCATGACCAGTGTCATGCTTTGCCATCTGAATGGGTGAGTTGACAGCTGCCAATTTTTTCTGCGTGATGGAGTGGCAAAACCCTTTAGACAGCAAATTTCATGAGCTGATAACCCCTGGAAACAGGGTGTTTGAAAGGAGCATTGATGTGCTGGACACATGGTTTATCCAGAGCTCTCAGTGCTCTTGCATCTACAGAGAACATCTGCAGAATAAAAAGCCTGAAAACAGTCAGGAAAACAAAGCTGACTTTCCTGGCTTATGATGATGATGAAAAAAAAAAAAAAAGTTGGAAGGCTCCTTTAACATTTCTAGAATTCCATTACTTTCTGTTCCATGTTTCATATCTTCTCTATTGCATCCCTATAGAGACAATTTTTGTAAATCATTTCAGGGAATCCATCACAGGGGTAATGAAAATATCTTCTCAGAAAAGTAAGATCAGTGTCACAGAGAGGAAAAGTTGTTTTAAAACTTTCTCAAAGGCAACATGAAATTACTGCAAGAGGGTGAACTCAATGGCAACATTTCTACTGAATTCATTATGAAACTGGCACTGTCTTATATGTAAAAGGAAAGACAGACAAAGTGGGAAATGGCTTCTACCATCCCTCCTAAAATCTGTACAATTTGTTCACTCTCTTCTGAGCCTGAGCTCCTTCTCATGAGGTTTTGAGGAAACTTTTAAAAGCAGTACCATAAAAACCAAGGCTAGTATAGTAAGAAATATACTAATTTTTTGAGATACCACAAGAAGGAAAATAAGTCAGATGATATCAGAAAAGGAGGAACTACTAGCTGCAAATATTAGATGACACTGCTTGAAATCCTTTGCCTGCCATTGACGCAGGACACTTCTTTGCCAGGGGACAAAGTCACTCTGCCTGTTCTGCCACTTCTCCCTTCAAGTTGGTCCCTTAAGCACTAGTAATCTTGATGTAGCCTGGAGTAACTCTTTTTAGAGTGAAAATTAAATGTTTCAAAGTACATGATTGGATCATGATATTTCATAATTCCAAAACGAAGTCATAGGTGGTTTTTTCTGTAGTAGCAAGGTTTTTATTTTGAAATAGATTTTCTGTGGCCACTTGCCAGAAGTGATACTTACTGTTAAAGATTTTGAAATAGATTACTTTTTTTTTAATTTGAGAAAAAGGTTGTAATATTTCTTATTTGTTCAGTAAAGGCCTTTCCCTGAATAGCTCTCCTGAATAGTGTAGGAATCTCTAATCCCACAGTATTTTGATATATCTGAAGTTTGCTCTTTGTTTCCTACTGATACGTATATTTTTTGTATCCTCAACCCTATCCCCTGCACTTGAGTTCAGCTTCACCAAATGTGTTTTCCCCAAAATATCCTTATGCCTAGAATGTTCCTTTTTGTGATATTGCATGTGATAGGCTTCCTTTCAGTCTTAAGACAGCATCAGACTACAAAGTATAGACAATTTTAGGCTTTGACCTGGACTGAAAAAGCCATGGAATATAATTTACTCAGATAGCCTCAGACAATATTTATTTTCCTGATAAAGCACCAGTGAAGTCCTTTGCAGAAGCTCATGAACATATTTAGTCTACTTTTTGCTCTTTCCTATTGTATTTTTTCCTTCTGCTTCTTCCTTTAGCATTTGCAGCCTGTCATTCTCACCAAGACTTTATCTGGAAGAACAAGGTCACATGAAAAGCATCCTTTACACTACTGCAAGCCAAGGCTACTTTGCAGCCTTGCAAAGGAAATATCAGCAAGAGTTTTCATCACCTTCATTTTCGACCCGTCAGTAATCTGGAATGCTTTTAGTAAATCATAAGTTACTTACATGAAATAGAAAATATTTCTTTTTATCTGTGAATGCTCAAAAAAATCAGGAGTGGCTCCTGGCATGTCCAAATTGTGGGAAAGCTGTGATAGCTGCTCAGATTTTTTGTCTTGAGCACAAAGTGAATTAGGAATGAGAATCTAGAATGCGGGTTTTTTTGGTGCTAAAATGGGGCATATTTAACGAGGTGGCTATTTACAAATTGAATGGACATTGGGTAAGAGTAAACGATCACTACAGTGGACCGTTGGCCTGTGATGTTCCTTGCTCTGGAGCTCGGTGATGATGTTACACCCCAAAAACAAATGTCCTGGGCAAGAGACTGTTGGCATTGCCAGAGGGCCTGGTTGGCACCAAGTGCTGCCACAAAGCAGATGATTCAGAAGCCACAGAGACAGGCTTTCTGAACCACAGCTCCTGACGTCTGTAATATCATCCTCAGTGACACAACTGTCCTCTTCCTGACGTAAAAAAGGGGCATGATTTCTTCAGCTATGTCTGATACCTCCCCTACAGATAGCGTTGTGCTGCACTGTGGTATAGTGAGATGTACTGTATGTCAGCTATAATAAGGAATGAGCCGATGCCTGAGGTGGTTCCTCCTCTGGGAGGGGAGAGCATTCCCCCTCCTTGAGTTCAAGTTTCCACGGGCTGGTTCACAGCGAAGCTGCTGAAAACTCCGCTTGGCATTTTGCAGGCTCAAACTGAGGGTAAGCAGCTCCTCTCGCAGCTGTGGTACCGGGAGCACAGGGATCACACGCACACTCACGCTCCTCTCTGTGGTGGGGAAGCTCTGGCAGAGGGATGGTCTCTACAATAAGTTTTAGCGTTTGCTCTGAAGGGAAGCCAGAGGATGGCCTCGGGCACTTCACGTGGCTTGGAATTGTTCCTGATTGTTGAAGCGTCCCTGTTTGCATATTGATTTCCCCAGCTCCTTTCGCGGGGTTGTCTTGGGTGTGCAAGAATTGCGAACAGGTGCTTCGGCCGATGTTTCTGAGCCAGCCTGTGCACACCTGTGTGCAGTGGGACAGGTGACGGTGGCTGCTGGGCCTTCATCCTTCAACAAAGCTTTTTTAAAGAAGTGCTGTTTGGAGCCTTTAACTTCAGCACACATTTCTCAGCACACAAGGAGCTGGCAGATATAATTACCTTCTTCTCAGACAGAATTTTATGCAACATGGCAGGAATATGTTAATGTTTCCTGAACATAAATGAAAACTTCACAAGACTAAGCAATAGAGCACCATGAGAAAAAACTATGCAATATTCTGGCACATAACAACATGTTTAGGAATAGTAAATAATCTGTTTTATATAAATAATGTAGTTCATTCCCATTACAAATAACCATTCACATATGCATGGTTTGTGTCATTTCCCTCTGATGACGTCCAACTTTCCGGTCTTTCGCATTTTATTCGTTACTGTTAGTTTACAGTACTGATTTAATTTTTGACAATTCATGCAATATACAGTTTTTTTTCCCAAACATGATAAGATCCTCATCCCAAGGTGAGACTCTTGCCCAGGAGTGTGGGTGATCTGCCCTCAGGGCAAGACCAGGAGCTGACTGGGAGCCTAAACTCACCACTGTCCTTTTTACATCTGAGCATTTTATGACTATTTGAACTTAGAAAGTGAAACTGTTTAAATATGGAATATCACATTACATCTTGTTTAAAAATCTGTTTCTACATGGAGATTCTTTAAATATTACAGGATAGAGTTTTGCCACTTCAAGAAGTGTTCAATAAAATTGAGGGTGTGCCAACAAAATGCATCTTGTTGACTTTCCCCATATTGCAAAACTATTTTAGTTATGGGTATTGTAAAAACAGTGCTGGTAATTATGTTGCTGAGAATTGTGATTGAAAAGGATAATTCAACGGAGATAATCATACATGTCTCAGCAAAGAAAGGGATTAGAAGGAAATTGGAATCTCTCCTATTGGTGGGTAACTCCTCATTCATGATTTCACCTCTTGTCATCAATGTTTTTCCAGCTAGTAACTCCAGAAATGAAACTGCAAAGCTATTGCAATATTTTGGATCTCCATAACCTAACAGATAAGCTCTGACAATAGAAATATAGTTGAAGAAATTCCTGCCTTCACAGCTGTGGACATAGTGCCAACTATTGCTCAATTTGTGTCTTGTTGCATGCTTTTGGGATAATCTTAAGTAAATTTGGATCTCAGTCATTTCATTATCATTACAGCCAGCACAGCTTCATGAGGGGTAAGTCCTTCTTATCAAACCTGATTTCCTTTATGATAAGGTAACCCACCTAGTTGATCAAAGGAAGCCAGTTGATGCAATCCATTTGGAATTCAGTAAATCTTTCCATACTGTTTCTCACAGGATCCTTCTGGACTGAATGTCCAGCACACAGCTGGATAAACACAGCATGCCATGGGTGAGCAGCTGGCTCACGGGTCAGGTACAAAGGATTATAGGGAATGGGGTGACATCAGACTGGGGACCTGTCACTAGTGGGGTTCCACTGGGCTCCATCCTCAGCCCTGTGCTTTTCAATGTCTTCATTTGTGACCTGGGTGCAGGACTGCAAGTTTACAGATGATACAAAACTGGGAGGAGCTTCAGAGGCAGGGAGGCCCTGCAGAGAGACCTCAACAAATGAGAGGCCTGGGCAGTCACCAACCACATGAAGTGCAACAAGGGATTCTGTGCCTGGGATGGGGCGGTCTGGGATGTGTGTATAGACTGGGGAATGAGAAGCTGGAGAGCAGTGTCATGGAAAGGGACTTGGCAGTCCTGGTTGATGGCAAGTTAAACATGACTAAGCAGTGCCCTGGCAGCCAGGAGGGCCAACCCTGTCCTGGGGTGCATCAGGCCCAGCATCACCAGCAGGGCAGGTGAGGGGATTGTCCTCTCTGCTCTGCACTGGGGCAGCCTCACCTCAAGTGCTGGGGGCAGTTTTGGGTGCTACAATGTAAGAAAGACATTAAACTGCTGGAGAGGCAAAGCAGGGCTATGAAGATGGTGAAGGGCCTTGAGGGGAAGCCATGTGAGGAGCAGCTGAGGTCCCTTGGTCTGTTCAGCCTGGAAGAGACTGAGGGGAGACCTCACTGCAGTTAAAACCTTCCTCGTGAGGGGAAGAGGAGGGGCAGGCACTGATCTCTTCTCTGTAGTGATCAGCAGCAAGTTGATCACCGAAGGCCTGAAGTTGAGTCAGAGGAGGTTTAGGTGGAATATTAGGAATATTAGGAAATGGTTGTTCACAGAGGGTGTTTGGACACTGGAATGAGCTCCCCAGGGAAGGGGTCACAGCACCAACCTGACAGAGTTCAAGAAGCATTTGAACAATACTCATGGGCAGATGCTGTGATTCTTGAGGATGGTGCTGTGCAGGGCCAGGAGCTGAACTCAGTGAGCCCTGTGGGTCCCTTCCAACTCAGCTGATTCTGTGGTTACCTTTCTGGCACTTCTGTTGTTCAAGATGCAGCGACTGTATAGTTTTGGTTTTTTTCCAGAAAACTCCTGGATTATTTTGAGGCAAAGTGTGCCTCTGGATTTGGCAGAGACTGGTACATGAAGGCACAGCTCTGGTAGCAAGTATTCCTAGTTTCAGACCTCTTAAGTAAGAATAGTAACACACATACAAAGAAAAGCAAACACAGGCCCTTTAGTTAAAAATATGAGGAGAGGAGGTCATCTGGGCAGTCTTAAGTGATTGGCTTCAGTAGTATGCAAAGCTCTCAGGAAATTTGGAATGAAAGGCTAATAGAGCTTAGGAGGTAGATAAAAGGAAACATGACTTTGCAATGTTGGATTGTGTCAACCCAATAGACTTATTGAGAAACTATTTTGTACACAAAGGAAACATGTTTCCTTCCTGGGAATTTCAGTTAAGCCTTTTTGTGGAGTCTTGTGGAGATCAAGTGAGGAAGGAACAGGGAGAAACAGGGATTAGATGTGCAAGGAGCTGACTAAAAGGGAGAGAGCACTGCGGAGTGTTGATATGCAGGTGGTTAGGAAGGAATTAATGAGCTGGCTGCTGTAATGGCAGCAAGTATGCTGTATGGTAATAACTGTGGAAGGGAAGGATGCTGGTGTCTATGGCAGGTGTGCTGCTAAGGTGATTTAGTCTGGTGAGGTATATCCAGCAGAAAAGGAAGAATCTTACTGCTCTAATTCAAAGGCATTTGTGATGTTTCACTTCAATTTTGCATATGCTTCTGATTGCTCTATGTCAAACATAGAGCAATGAACTTTCAAACATGAACTTTAACTGAAGGGTGCCAATAGTGGTCAGAGGAATGGAGGGCTTTGTGCTGGAAAGGAAGTGGATACTGTGTTTAGTCTAGTGAAAGAAAGCCTCAGAGGGGACTGAGACTGCTTCTTATTAGCAGTGTAAGTACCAGAGAGGTTGCCAACAAACTGATGGGACTAATCTAGCCTTGAATAGAAGTGTGTCTTTCAAGTAGGAAAGTGCTTCCTAACCATAGAACAAATCTTCTAACCAGAAAAGTGTTATACAGTGGGACTGGTCAAGCACTGGTAAAAGTGCCCAGAGGCTGCTGAATCTCCATCCTTGGAGGTGTGTGAAAGTTGACTGGATAAGACACTTAGCATCTTGATCCTACTTCAAAATAGATATTTCAGTAATAGGATGGCCTGGCTGGCCTCCAGGGGTGCCTTCTACCTGAATGATCCCATGTTCCATTAGAACAAAAAAGTTGCCAGATATCTTCCACAGCACATGTGTAAGAGGCAAAACGCCTCAATACAGGTTCCAGAAGTTTCAGAGTATTTTACTGGAGACCAGAGAATGGCCAAGTAATGAAAAAAGAGGTGATGAGAGCTGAAAAAAATCTAATTTTTCAATTAAAAAGAGTACAGCTGAAGCAGAATTCAGATATAGAAAAGGCGTGAGTAGAAAAGCAAAATTAGGATACAGAAAAAGAGTGGTGGGAAAAGGAAAGAATCAAAAAAAGAATTAAAGGGAAGAAGGAAAGAGACAAGGTCAGGAGATACCCAGATTTGCTAAAGAGTTCTGCAAAATGGAATTTCCTTGGTGGGTCAAATAGTTCAGCCCCTCCTAAATCATTTAGAAAGTGAAATGAAGTGGGGAAGCAAACTGGCCTGGCCTTTATTTTTGCACTGTGAAATTATAGAGCTTGCAAAAGATAGGGCTGTAGCCTAGACAGAGTCAGCAACAACATTTGGACTCAGCCCTCTCTCCCTAACTCCTCATCTTATCCAGTAAGGCTATATGAGCTGGTAGGACCATGTCTAGGAGAAAAAGGCAATTGTTTCTTCAGGCCTATTCATCTCTGAGACCAGTAGAAGAAATCCATTTCTTGTTTGTAACTCAGTTTTCTACCAGTGTCATTCCACCAAAATAAATGCAGGCAATTTGGCTTTTAGTCTATTAGACATACCATTAACACAGGAACACATGTGCAGGGACTGGGCTGATACTTTTCTGAACTAAATGGAAATATTATAATTCAAGGCCCAAGAAATTTCTTTTTTAAACATTGAAGTAGCAGGCAAAAAATTAACATACAAATGGAAACATGAGTAATTTAAAAGATATTTTCATGTGAAAGGCTATCTTATTCACTGCATTCTTTCATATCTGAAAGAAAAAAAAATCATATGCTTTTGGTAATTGGATTGAGCTACAACTGTTATTTCTGACAGTAAAGAGGTACTAAGGCTCATCTTACCCTAAACTCTGGACTCATATTTTGAGTATAAATATATATATATATATATATATATATATATGTATAAACCTTCATTGACTCATGATGCAATTCTCCTTGTATTGCAAGCAACTCTTGGCCTCTGTGAGGTGTAGGGCAGCTGTACATGCAATATATGTATGGTTCTGCATCCTGTCCCCGTAGCTTTTCTCTGATTTTGCATTGTTTCATCCTTACACCAAGAACCAGGGCATGGCTTTCTATCTCCTGCTGCCTCTCAGGTGCCCATCCTGGGGACCCAAGTGGCTCAGCAGGTTGCTGGCAGCACACACACACACCAGTACTGCAGCTCTCAGCCTGCCTTGGGAGCTCTGCACACATCACCTGTGTGTGAGCATGTACAGGGGCTGCTTGCTGAGGTGGCAGATGCCCTGCTCTCCCAGCACAGCCATGGGCAGGGGGACAGGTCTAAGAATTGAAACCAAAACCTCCCCAAGGGAAAAAAAAAAACACCAAAACATTTCTAAGTGTTGGGAAGTGCCCTGTATTCATTGCCCAGAGGCAGACAACAGTGGATAGACAGGCTTCTCCCCTGTCTCAAGGGAGAAGGACTCAAGGACGGTAGTCACTCATTAGCCAAAGGAAGGTGTGTCACTCTGGGGAAAGCATCACGTCATTCTGGGGAAAACATCACCCAATTTTGAAGGTATTTCCTGGCATCCAAGGATGTGACAACAAGAAATGTGATAGCTTGGGAAGTGAGGCCAAATGAAAATGGAAACCTGCCTGTGCTTGTATGGGAGAGGGATTCTCAGATATTTTCTTTCACTTCTCTTACACTCAAATTTCCCTTTTCCATTTTAGTCAAAAAGGAGTAGTAAGTGTCTCAAAAGCAATGACCTCAATCAGCTCTAGAGATATGCCTCACAATGTCTTTATATTGCTCATGTGTCCTGTTTCCAGGACTGTCTTTCTCACCACAGCTATAATGAGTAGGATTGATACTCTGAGTGGCTGAAAATTTGTTCTGCACCCTCTTCTGAACTCTCTGGTCTGTGAGAATCACGTCTTGAATACATCCTATGCCTTCTAATACATCCTTTCAGCTTTAGGAGCACTCAGTCACTCAGTTCTTTAGATCTATCTTCTGCAGTGTGGTTTCTGTGCCTGTCTCCTCTTTTGGATCCCAGAGACTTTCCTTTATCTGATCCACCTTTTCTGGTGGACAATCTGGCTGTGACTTGCCTGTCTCAGTGGAGGATACAATGTCACTTAAAGGCAGTGCTACAGCAGCCCGCTGAAAAAAAACAGTGAAAGGAAAGCTGTAGTATCTCTAGGATGCCAAGGACCCCTCTGCAGGAGCTTGAATCCAGTGCTGGACCTGACCACCAGTGCCTTGCAAAGACCAGTGCCACCTCAGGAGGTAAGGCTGGTGCACTACAGAGAAGAGGAGAGAGGGAGGTGTTGGGTTTGAACTTAGTGTTTATGGAGGCAGCTAAGGACAAGGAGTGACTGTAGAGCTATTTGGAAGAGAGGCCACAGTGACAGTTTTGTTCAAGAGGTTTTGTTCAAGAACTATATGAAGAATCAGTCATTGGCAGCACCACCAGCCTCTTGTGGGCTGCATGGTGGATGGATCTCAGGGACCTCAGGCACATCTGACAAGAAGGGATAATTTCTACAGATAGCAATTTTATTCCTGATGTTCACTCACTATAGGGAGAGGTCAATATTGCTCAGGAGGAGGAGACATTGAAATACTGAGGGAGAAAAAATGAATGAAATGAATCAATGGTGGGTTGTATCTCTACTAGTGAAGATGGGGGAGGCTGCCAGAGGGTGTCCCTGGACAAGGACACTCAGACCTCGGTGTGACTAGAATATATGTGTCCCCACTTCAGGCTAAGACAAATATCACTCTCCAAAACAGTTTTTGGGCATGGTTTAGGGGTTAAGACCAATCCATGGCCACTCCTAAGAGGCAGTTTGTGCCCACCCAATCTAGTTTGTAAGGCAAGATATTTCAATAATGTGAAAATGAGCTTCAGTGCCTGAGGATGGTTTTTGTCACAACTCCTAGCAAAGTTGAAGCATTAGATACTTAGTAAAGTTTCTGGCACCTAAATTAGAGCAAGGAAATCCTGGCCAAACTATCTAAGAAGTAGGAAATCCTGGGCATGATGTTCTTACAAGCTGGGGGCAGAGTGGTTGGAAAGTGGCCCAGCAGAAAAGGACCTCAGGCTGCTGGTTGACAGCAGCTGACAGAGCCAGGGTGTGCCTATGTGGCCAAGAAGGCCAAAGATATCCTGGCCTGGATCAGCAACAGTGGCCAGCAGGAGCAGGGCAGTGATTGTCCCTTTGTAGCTGGCACTGGTGAGGCCACATCTCAACTCCTGTGTTCAGTTCTGAGCCCTTCAACTCAGGATGACATTGAGGTGCTGGAGCTTGTCCAGAAAAAGGCAACGAAGCTGGTGAAAGGTGTAGAGTGTAAGTTAAGTCCTATGAGGAGCAGCTGAGGGAGCTGGAGTTGTTTAGCCTGGGGAAGAGGAGGCTCAGGGGAGACCTTATTACTTTCTACAAGTGCCTGAAAGGAATCTGTAGCCAGATGAGGGTTGGCCTCTTCTTCCAAGCAGCCAGTGACAGGAGGAGAGGATACAGTCTTAAACTGCACCAGAGGAGGTTTAGGTTGGAAATTAGGAAGAATTTCTTCACAGAAAGAGTGATTGGGCATTGGAGTGGGCTGCCCAGGAAGATAGTGGAGTCACCGTCCCTGAAAGTGTTTAAGGAAAGACTGGATGTGGCACTTAGTGTCATGGTCTAGTTGACATGGTGGTGTTAGGTGATAGGCTAAACTTCATGATCTCAAAGGTCTTTTCTAACTAGACTGATTGTGCAATTCTCTAATTTTATTGAGCCAATCTACTGCACTGAGGGATGACTCTTTTGGATCCCTTGTAATTACCTAGAGCCAGATCTCTGGGTAGTTACCTCTTTTGCCATGCACTGCCACAGCCTTTCTTTGTTTTTCTGACCAGTTATTCCAAATACGGCTGGTATTCCAAGTACAGCTTTCCAAGGGCACAGTGTAGCAAGGACCCATAGCCCAGGCACACCACTGGAATACACAGCCTATGTTTGGAACACAGTGCTTGGACGTGCCCCTCTTATGCTCCCTAGCCAGGACAGGGTTACATCACCCTGAGTGCCAGATGAATCCTCCATTGTGTCATCTCATGCTTCTGTTGTATTGCCTCATGCTTACACTGGAGAAATTAAAGTCTTTATTAGTATTGTTGGAAAAACACCAGTAGTCTCTGGCAGGTTGGTCCTTTCTTTTTCCTCGGAAAGGGAAGCACTTCTCAGGGTAGTACTGTCATCCATGAAGGATGCAGGACACTCTTCCTGCACAAGAAGGCAGGGGACAGTGTAGATCTTGCAACTTGGCTTGACAGGGCCTTTTCAGGACTGTTAGGTCTGAGATGGCACAGAGCAAAGAAGTTCTTTACCAAAAAACCCTTGTAAAAGGTTTGGCAATTGAGCATGCCATTGCCAGATGTGGAAGTCTGAATGAGTGTCACAGCTGCCTGGTCAGATTTTACTGCCTTGATTTCTGGTTGACAGGTGTTATAATAGAATCGCCAGTTTCTTCAATGTAATTACCTGGGTTGGAAGCACAGGCCTAAGGTCAGGGAAACTTCTGCTTCAGTTAGCCTCTGTTCAAGACAGCAATTAAATGCACACAGTAGGTGAAATATATGCCTAAAATTAATTGAAATTGTATCTATGCTTTAATGTTTTCTTGATACTGCTTAATCCAGTCACCATTTCATTTATTACCTCATGAAATCCTTTTCTCTGGATTAAGCTAGAATTACAGCCCTGTGATTTAAGGACCAAACATTACGCCTGGATGCCTAAAAATATCAAATTAGCTACTACAAACCCAAGTTATACAACTTGGCTTTGCACTGCTGCTGCACACAGTGAAGGAGTAGCAGAAAAAAAAAAAAAAGAAAGAAAAATTATTAGGAGGTATGTTTGCCCTCCAGCTGGACTATGTTCTTGTAAAAGCTATAATCTACGTCAAAGTGATCTAAACAGAGCAACCAGCAAAGGAAATTAAAACTGTCATTCTTTGACACAGGATACCCTTTGATAAGAATGCAGAACAGCTGTAAGCTAAATGAGCCACATAGTACTGCATTTTTCATGGCGTCCTTTATACAGACTTCACAATAATGTTACCATCCTATGGCTCTTGTCTGGCAATTAATGATTTGTGCTGGTAACTGATTTTTGCCATTTAAAAATGTGTTCTTCATATTTTATTGAAAAAGAAATAGGATAAGCTGTAATTTGTAACTACTTTTGGAATTGCTTTCTAAGTCTTCTGACAAAAAAAAATAGTTTCTAGGCCTAAATCCTAAAATAACAAAAAGCTGGAACAGACTTACTAGTTTTTTTACATTCATGGTTTTGGAAAACAAGTTTTGCTTATTTTATTTATATATACACATACAGATACATAAAAGTTAATATGTATTTTAAAAACAAAATTTAAAGAAAAGATAAAACTCCGTCAAAACCCTATTCTCATTTTGACCTGGCTGCTTACGTAATTTTAGAAAAGAAGATCTTGGCATGTGGAGAAGCTAAAGCTTTCCCATTTAAAACTGCTTTATCTTTCATCCATTTTCAGTCATTTCAGGCAAGTTTACTGGAATCTTTTCCTGGGATTTCTTGGAGTTGCGAAAACACATCCCTCTAACACTCACTCTGCAAAAAAGACCCACTTCAGGCCCTGCACTGAATGTGTCTTACCTTGAAAATGAATTTCATTGCCTTCTCCTTTGGACTTGAAGATGCAAATGACATTCAGGAACTACTGTGCAACTCAGATAAAGAACTGCTCTTTTTACTACTGCTCCAAGATGAGAAGAACATACCCACCCCGTGCCTTAGGAGAGAAGGGCAGTGGAAGTGCAGGTTGCTGCACCAGCCTGGGTGCCAAAGGGGCTACCAAAGGGGCTACCAAAGGGGCTGTTACTGAAGGGGCTGATTCTGCCTGGAGATGGGAAGAGCAACAGCATCCTCACCTCTGTTCTTTTCTCTCCAGTGAAGCCTTCTCAGGCAAACTTGCCACCTTTCTACTTTATTTCCCAGCCTCTGAAAGAAGGGAACTCAATCAGCTAATCCCATTTGTCCACTTCTCTTGTGTCTTGCAGGTGGTTTCACAGCACGAGCCCTGTCAGGAGGATACAACGGCAGTATTGCAACTCTCACACCATGCACTAAGCAAGCACCTTAAGGAGCAAGGACACTAAATATATAATATGATTTTCATTTCCTATATTTGCTTTACTGGGTGTGTATTTTGCTTTACTGGGGTATATTTAGCTGTTATTTAAACTCCTATCTATGAACACAAGGCTTGACAATTGCTTCTTTATTGTATTTATCAGTTGTATTACTATTAGTGAAAGTCCACTTTAAGGACTCCAAAGATATTATGGATTTAATAACACATGTTGGAACCTTCAATAAAGTTATGGGACCTCATGAGGTTCTAAAATGAGTGTGACTGCAAATAATGCTTGCCCTCAGCGTTTTTGTAGTCATTTTCCATGAAGATAAATTGCCTAAGGAGGAAAACACAAGGCAGTTAAAACTGCTGGTTTATTTCAGAATAAAATTGCAGCGAACATTACTGTCAAAGCAAAGTTAAACATCCTGTCAAGCATGTGTAAGGACCTCAGGTCCCACTTCAACTGAGGAAATATCTTTGCTGGCATTAGTCTAGTATAGCTGGGTTTTGCTCTGTAAAATGTCAAATATTTCTCTTCCCTTTCTGCCATTCGCAGTACTAATACACAGTAAGGATAAATGAAAGTTATGTAACATTCAAGAATTGAAAATATCTCAAGAAAATATAATTCTTCTTGACTGCATTCAGAGTCTTTTGCTGTCCGAGGTAGTTTGAATGGGATTCTCCATTCAGTAATATTCCTGGTGTCTTTGAGAATTAATAAACTATAGGGAGAGATTTTCAAAAGCACAGATTACAGCCATGTGGCCATCTGCCATGGTTTTTACAACTCATCTTGACTAGATTTCTGAAGACAAGGTTCTTCCTTTGCTCTTCTCCATGCTGATGTTCAGGCTGATGTGGTGGCTCTGGTAGTAAGAACTATGGTCTCCTGAGAGCAGTCTCCTTGGCCCAGTCTCACAAACCTCACTGATGAGGAGGTGAGACTCTCGCTCAGGAGTGTGGGTGTTCTGCCCTCAGGGGAAGACCAGGAGCTGACTGGGAGCCTAAACTCACCACTGTCCTTTTTACAGTGAAACATTATGACCTGCTGCTTTGCTGTTGTGACCTTTTGCCAGTGTCCTTCCCCAGCTGCTCCACAAACTCATTCTATAGGTGTTGCTGTCATGCTTAGGAAAGACCTCAAAGATTTGACCCTCACATCAAATTGTGAAATAAAAGACTAGAGCTATTCAGGACAACTCATATACATTCACCTCTATGTCATCATCCAGAAGCCTCTGAGTTGGCTTGTCAGTTTTCTCTTCCATCTGGCGTGTTTTTCTGGGTTTACAAATAGCTGCTTCCATCAGCAAGCCTGTGAGATATATGACATACACCATACTTGGGTGACAGAGAGGAATTACACAGCGACATGATTTCCAAGGTACCTATCAGACAAAAATCTGTATAAAGTTGTTCAGGGGTTTTTTGTTTCTTTGGTGTTTTCTTGCAGTCAGTTTTGAAGTTTTG
This sequence comes from Rhadina sibilatrix, assembly GCA_013400275.1. Classification (NCBI taxonomy): domain Eukaryota; kingdom Metazoa; phylum Chordata; class Aves; order Passeriformes; family Phylloscopidae; genus Rhadina; species Rhadina sibilatrix. Next base: position 167,542 of record VWYO01007446.1, read on the forward strand.
GGGAGCAGTGTCATACCTTTGGACCAAAGCAAAGGAATGGCAGTGCCAATAAGTAAGTAGAACAGTGAGTAGTCTATTAAATTTTTCTTAAACTGAATTTTGATGTGTTTTCAACCAACAGTAATCCCCCAACAGAGAGAAGCACATGGTGAGGTATGGATTTCAGATGAAACAGTTTCCAGATCTGGTTCCTGTCTGCTGCTGCTGGAGAGAAGGAAAAAGAGCGGGGGAAGAAGATGAATAGGGAATAAGCAATGTGGTACTGGAAGGATTACTGTCATACTTTGCTGTTTTGGCATAGATCTTTCCTTAACACATGGTAAGGTATGACTTGTGTTGTAACTAGTGCTGGAGAGGACATTGCTCTTCAGAGCGGACTTGTAAGAGAAGCTACGTGTGGCTTTGAGCTTGCGTGCACAGCCGTCCCCAGGAGAGACACCAGTGAAGTCACGGTGGTCCTTGGATGACCTCTGGCAGTCTGCCTTGGAAACTGTGTTGCTCAGGCAGATTAGAAGCCAGGGCCTGAGCCAGGAGCCTGACTTAGCTGCATCTGTGAGTATGCATGCCTAGTGCTTGCAAAGTTGAATTTAACTCAGGCCTCTAGTTTCATCTGTAGGGAATGCTGACGCTTCCCACAGACAGTTTCTTGGCTCATTGTTTGTCAGTGGTCCAACATCAACAGGGTGTTCTAAGATGTCACTGGGGTTTGTCAGAAGAATTTTCAGCATTGAAGAACCCACCAGCATTGCCCATTTTAATTTCAGAAAATACCAGAGTGCTGAAAAATGAGTCTTGAAAGAGAAATACAGCAACAAGGAAAGTGAATGTTCGCCATGACTGATGAAAATGACATTGCAGATCTCAGCTTGAGTTTCACGGACTTGCAGTAAATCCATGAATGCATCCAGTAAATAAGAGACCTCACCATTTTTGCATATTACACTATTTCAAATTCATGACAGTATCATTTTTTCTTCACCAAATCCTACCTTTTCATGCTGTCTGTCATACAAAGGATCCAGAAACATCTTGCAATTAGCCAGGTCTCTCCTTGTGACCAGGTCATGTACTCACAGCTGCCTCAATGTGTCACCTTTCCCTTTTCTGCTATTTAATTATATTTAGGTTTTATTTGGGCTCTTTATTTTACTTAGTTTCCCTTTCCTATTCACCTGCTGCCTATTGTCTGCATCTTGAGTTATAAACTCAGGGTAGGGAGTAGGGGGGTAGAAGTTCTGGTGAGTTATGTAAATTCACAGTGAGTAAGAGATGTGACATCTACTTCTGGTTAGGGTCTTCAGACTGTTGTGTAACATCAAACAGTGAAAACAAAAAAATGTGAGCTCATCCAAAAGGTTTGGCAAAATTAACATTTCCTAAAATGTGAGCAGGACAGGCTAAAATTCTGAAAAACTCCTCCATGTTATGAGTTGGTACTCAGGTACCATTCATTGCTCCGCAGCACCACTTAAGGGAATCACATGGGAGAGAGCATTTGGATAGCATCCTATGCTCACAATGTCTTTCTTGGGGATGAATCTTATTCCTATCTTTTTTTTTACTCCAAGAGATGGAAAGTCAAATTAGGCAATGATCTTGGAAACACACTTCATTGTTCCGGTGCCCTTGCTCTATTTCTCTGGAAAGATAACATATGATTTATTAAAGGGTATATTCTCCTTTTGGAGGGATCTTCCCCTAAAAACACCGCATAGTATAAGGCCGTGGTGGCAGAATTTCTTCCTCCCATTTTCTGTGGAAAAGCTGGTAATCCAGGTCTGTGTTACAATGAATGTAAACTACAGTACGTGTTAGAGGGCTCATCTGTGGTACACAATCCTGTTTCACTTATCACCATGCCACAGGAGCTGTCCTAAAAAGATCAGTGCCAAAAAACACTGCACAAAAAGGGCAACAATGTCATCTGTACTTCTATTTCTTCTGTGCAATCTAAATCCAACTCAGCTACACAAGAAAATATGAGGTATCTCTTTATAAGAAATCACTGCATACCTAGATGCTCAGATTGCTAAATGAAAACAGGAAGAAAGGGTGACGGCAGCAGTCCAAAGCCCAGATTTTTCCTGACTCACTCCTGTGTCCCAGCTGCTTCCACGCAAGTAACATTTTCTGCTGAGTCACAGCATGACAAGGCATTTTCCCTTAGTGATTACTCTCTTCTCTACAAGCAAATCTGCTTCTGATTTCTGCTCTCTCCTGCCCTGAAGAAAATGCCTGGATCATGGCAAAAGCAGATCTTTCTCCTTTTTATATCACTTTCCCCTTTTTCCTGGCTACTGCTTGCACCTCGTTTTATCTCTGGAGTATGGGAATAACCAGAGCTGTCTTAGGGAATTACCGCTTATCCCATTTACTATCCATCTTATTAACCAACCTCAGCCAGAGAATGTCTGTAAATGCTCTTTATGGGGTTTTTTTTGGCACAAACTGCTGTGGTAGCACAGCATTTGTAATACTCCTGCTGCCTTTGCAGCTCTTACTGTATGTTGCAACATCTTGCACAGCCAGCTTCCACACACTGTCACTGGCTAAATCATTCTTGGCATCAGTGGATAAGCTTTTCAGAACCTGCACCCCAGCCCTGACTAAGCAAGGACAGGAATCTGGGTCCTGGGCTGTGTTTTCTCACTCAAGTGTTTTGAAACATTTTGGATTCGACATCTCTGGATTGACCTCACTTGGGCCACTGAGGAGCACACTGACCTCCCAAGTCTCAGAGCACGAGGCACCTGTTTTCAGCAACAGCAAACAGTGTGTGCTGAAACAGGTTGTGTCCAAAAGTAAACTGTGAAGTTCAAATCCTGCTTTTAGTAAACCAGGTGCTGATATGGATCAGTGATTTATTGTTCTATTTATCATGTTTCAGAGAGCAAAATGTCAGGGTTTTATATTTTGTGGATAAGATTCTGTGGAAAGCCCATGCAGTGAAATCTGTGAGCTCTCCTGTAATAAGATAAATCTGTGAGTTCTCCTATAATAAAATAACATAGCTAAAGCCACAGAACATCTGTATTTATGAGGCACAGAAAGGCACCACTGCTTGGCCAAACATTTCAGACTGGAGGCCCATGTTCATGGAAAAGTGTAATTTCTGACACTGGAGAGAGAAGGCAAAGTTGCTTTCAGTTAGAGACTTGTAGCCAGGGCTTGATTAAAAATTTTTAAAATGCAGAATAGTACAAGTAGGAAATCAAAGGGAAAGTGTTTGTATGTAAGTTGGAGAGCTGTCACAATTTAACTATGTTTGAAACATATTCCTTAATTTCCTTTGTACAAAGCTTGTGTCACAATGGCCCTTTTGTCATATCCCCTGCTCTCTCCATCTGGTCGGTCCTGACATGAGGAACAGCTGTCACAACACTGCTACCGACAGAAGGTTAAGATGAATGGATATCTGGATGTGAGCTGAATCTACTGTATCTGAGGTCTCCAGTAAGGTTAGCAGGACAGGAAGGTGGGGGAAATGTGAATGAAATTTAGCAATTGTTGTGAAATTTCCAAATATCCTAAATATGAACAGAAGAAGAAACAGATGGGATTTATTTTTCCACTTTAGACTACCTTGCCAAACATTGGATGTCAGAGCATCAAAGAAATGTAGACTCATTTAGGTTGGAAAAGACCTTTAAGATCATCAATTCCAAGGGTTAATCCAGCTGCCAAGTCCACCACTAAACCATATCCCCAAGTGCCACATCTACATCTGTTTTATCCACCTCCGGGTGTAGTGACTCAACCAATTCCCTGTGAAACCTGTTCCAATGCCTCACAACATTTTTGGTGAAGAAATATTTCCTAATGTCCAACCTAAACCTCCCTGGTGCAACTTGAGGCAATTTCCTCTTTTCTTGTCACTTGTTACTCGGGGGAAGAGACCAACACCTACCTCTCTTCAGCCTCCTTCCAGGCAGTTGCAGAGAGCAGTAAGGTCTCCCTGAGTCTCTGAGTGTCCAGGCTAAACAGCCCCAGATCTCTCAGCCTCTCCTTGTAAGATTTGTGTTCCAGACCCTTCCTCAGCTCTGTTGCCCTTCTCTGGACACTCTCCAGCACCTGAATGTCTTTCTTGTAAAAAGGAGTTCAAAACTGAACGCAGAATTTGAGGTGTGACCTCACTAGTGCCAGGTATAGGGGACAATCACTGTCCTGGTCCTGCTGGCCACACTATTGCTGATACAGGCCAGGATGCCACTGCTCTTGGCCACCTGGGCACACTGACAGCACATGTTCAGCCACTGTCAACCAGGACCACCAGGTTCTTTTTTTCTGCCTCTCTGTCCCCAGCCTGTAGCACTGCATGGGATTGTTGTCACTCAAGTGCAGGACTCAGCACCTCACCCTGTTATATGTCATACCCTTGGCCTTGGCCCATTGATCCAGCCTGTCCTGATCCTCCTGCAGAGACCTCCTGCCCTCCTGCAGATCAACAATCCTGCCCAGCTTGGTGTCTGCAATCTTGCTGAGGGTGCATTGATCTCCTCATCCAGATCACTGATAAAGATATGGAACAGGGCTTGTCTCAACACTAAGCCCTTGGGGATAACTTGTAATCAGCCACCTAATAAACCTCAAGAAGCAACAACTTCAAAGCAGTGAACTAGTGTAAGGTGTCACTGGATGAGATGTGTTAGACGAACAGAAGTTCCCCAGGCAGCCTGGTATTTCAGCAAGATGTGCTGCTGCTGCTGCTTCTGCTGCAGACTTTCTGCTGAAAGTGCTGCTGCTGCTTTCACATCCTGTTAGATTTCAGGAAGCTTTGCTCAATCTCCCTGAAAGTGATTGACGTGGTTTCAATCTCATTACTTTGCATATACTTTGTTCTGTTTCAAAGGAAAAAGTGAATAGGAATGTCTGTCACTTGACCAGAAACCAGAAGTACCTGCTGAGAATGAAACATAAAAAATAAAAAGGCATGCAGCTGGCTAAAATGCTGGAGGCTCTCACTGTATTTCCTGGGAAGTCAGTGAAGAGAAAAAAGGGAATGTTATCTCCTTAAATCCCTTCCCAATTTCCTAAGCTCTATGATCTGATTTTCCACAGGCTGAAGATGACTCACCAAATAACTCACCCAAAGGTGTTCAGTGCCTCTTGAGAGCCCTGGCTAGAGAATATAACATTGAGCCTAAAGGGAAAATGCCAAGAGAATACAGCAGTGACTGCTCCCAGACCAAGGGCAAGAGTCATTGCTCACAGCTTTCCAGGATTGTGCAGGGTCCTCTCCCACTTCCTTTTTCTTTGAAGGAGACCATGATGAACTTCCCCTGTGATGCCTGGCTGGCTCTGTGGCTGGTAGCTGTAGGGATGTTATGATAATTAATCAAAATGGAAGTCTCTAGTAGGTTATCTACAGCTGGTCCCTTCATTGTACAGGCAGAGAATTGAAAATGCAAGCTCTCTCGTCCAAAGACACAAAATGAATTAGTATCAAAGCCCACATGAAAATTCTTGAGGCCAAATGCTAATTTCAAATGCCCACATTATCAGTTAGATGCATCATCAAAAGTAATTAACTGATGTTTTGTAGGCATATGTCCTTACTGATAATTCAAACCATGTGACAACTTAAATTCCTATGTCTGATGTTAGAACGGAAGGTAAGAAAACCTCATAGCTAATCATAAAATGCAATGACCAATGACCCTGAACCCAAGGGTAATTCACTGCCTATTTTCTAGAGATGGTGTTAAAATGGGTTTCTTAAAGAAATAACCATACACTTAATGAATCTGCTGAATGCAAATATGCAGATTTTGCTGTGGTAGCATAGGCTAAAAATGAGCCCAGACAGCTCTAATCAGTAAAGCAGCAGAGCACATTGCAATGACATAGCAAGCTTTTCTCAGCATCACCCAGAGCGGGACTCATTAAAATTGGACTCTTTACAAAAGTACTCTTAATATTTACAGCACTCTGTTATAATTCATCAACAGTTGTTTGGAGTTTAAACAAGTAAGAACTGTAAGAGATGTTTTGTCATAGCACTAAATATTATGCTCCATTCTCCCAGCTTCAGGGTTTGCTACAAACCACACTTGTTCTCTGCAGTCTTTAAAAGATCCTGAGCTTTGTGAATTTTTATACTGTATCTTAAACTAGTGGGACTTTAATAAGCTTCCAGGTCTTGCAGGCTAGAATAGAAGTGTAGATGCCATTCTCTAAAAGAAGTTATATGAATTACAACTAGAAAATATTTAGCCTATACTGTAGTTCACAAGCACCATCACATCCCTCTCTATAGTTGTGTGTTCAGAAGTCTATCACTGCAAGTCGAATCTTTCTTGTACTTTTTTTAAAATAATGGTTATTTTTGCTGCAACATAACAGGGTTACAGACACCATGCAAAATTGGACAAGACCCTACAAGCGTTTTGGGTTTGTATGGAAGAATGTGAAACATGGCTGTTTCCCATGAGTGTGGGGGATTGCTTCATCCCAGAATCACTTCCAGCTTCCCTCTTATCTAATTACCATATACCACACAAAGTAATCGCAACTTTTTAGATTGGTTTTGGGGCTTTGGGCCTTTCAGCTAGGAAAGTTTTTTATTTCTTCATATTTTCCCCACAATCTTTCCTAATTTCCTTGTACATGCAGGAGTGCTGAGTTTTAGTACTGGCTGACTGTCATGGTTTCACCCCAGCCAGGAGCCAAGCCTCACGCAGCCACTCTCTCATTCCCCCGCCATTTGGATCAGGGAGAGAATCAGAAGTGTAAAACCCAGAAAACTCATGGGTTGAGATAAAGACAATTCAATAGGAAAGCAAAAGGGAAAGCTGTGCACACAAGCAAAGCAAAACAAGGAATTAATTCATTGCTGCCCATGGGCAGGCAGGTGTTCAGCCATCCCCAGGAGACCAGGGCCTCACCACATATAACAGTTCCTTGTTAGACCAACACCATCACCCCAAATGTTCTCCTCTTGCTCCTTCCTCCCCCCACTTCATGTACAGAGCATGATGTCCCATGGTCTGGAATATCCCTTTGGTCAGTTGGGGTCACCTGTCCTGGCTGTGTCTCCTCACAGCCTCTCAGGCTCCCCCAGCCTCACCAGCCTGGCAGTACAAAAGGCAGAAAAGGCCTTGGCTCTGTGTAAGCCCTGCTCAGCAATAACAGAAACATCTCTGTATTATCAACCCTGTGTTCAGCACAAATCCAAAACACAGCCCCATACCAGCCACTGTGAAGAAAATTAACTCTACCCCAACTGAAACTGGTCTTGTGTCACACTGCTGGTCTTTGTTGCTGAAACATTAAAATTTCTTTTCTTAATGGATAATTCTTACTGAGAAAACCTTCTTCAAGGGTTAATTGAAAAATTAATTTACTAATGCATATTCTAAGGAGATAATGGACGATGCTTGTACCCTGTCGCTGGAAAGTGGTGTAAAACTCCCCAAGTTCTCAATGAAAGTCACTGGGGATTTTAACAACTCTGCATACACCAGCAGAAATTTCTGAGTGAAACTGGCCTGGCTCGCTGCCACCCGCTCTTGATGCTGTTGCTGTATTTCCTTGGAATCAGTAAGATCACAGCCTTTAAGCACTGCAGCTTCCCAGCTGGAGGAAAGGAATTTAAATCTTTTATAAATATTTAACTTAATATCAGTTAAAAGGAAAAACAATTTGCATGCACCAACACCCCTTCTGAATTAGGATGCACTTTTGCTGCATCCTAAATCTTTGTGCCCTTGCCATGTCTCCCTTGCCATGTTTGACTGCTTTTCTTTTTTTGGTGATGATGAGGCCTGTCTCTCAGTGCCCTTAAGATGGCAACTTTAAATGGTAACCAGCCTTCATGAATCAAGCTTTTGTATTAGATTAATTATGTCAAAGAACACAATTCTGGGAATCTGGATTTCACTTTTGAAAATTTCATGGCACCTCATTCAGTGAACCCTACCCCTCAGAAACCATGTTTTCAATAACCTCCTGAATTATACTGCAATCACCCTTGCAGGAAAGACATTTTCCTCTAGAAAAGATGCCTTTGAATACTTTTCTGATGGTGGAGCCGAAGCATTATATTACTGGGTCACTGCATCCCCAAACAAGCAAGTTTTCCCACTTCTGAATGTGTTGTGGGGTTTCTCTGGAATAGATTAAACTCAGGTATTTCTACTTACTGCAGCAGACATTGAGGCTAGGTGGCTAGTTGGACACACAGAAGGCAGATGGGTAGTGAGCAGTTAGGAAGTTAATATGTTTCCCCATCAGAGTTTTAGTGGAACAAGTCATGGACCAAGGTAGCACAGAGCCTGGAAAGGCTACCAAGCATTCCTGGTGTCTTCATCCCATCTAAGTCTCAGCTACAGGGACCGGAAAATGCCCCTTAATAATGTTCAGTGGTTACCTTATTCCTTTTCTTTGTGCACTGTCTTTTTTCCCAGCCTTCTTTTTCTTGTATGCCAGAATCAAATTGCAACAAATAGTCTCTCTTTGTTTGCCAAAGGTTTGCAGGGGCAGTGGATGCTCTGATTTTTTTCTCTGACTTACTGCATTTCTCTGGGCTATGCCCTACAGGGCAGTACAGACAGCAGGCGAATATGTGTGTGTGAATCACAGAATCAATTGGGTTGGAAAAGACCCCTGAAACCATCGAGTTCAGCCTATGACCAAACACCACTGTGCCAACTACACCATGGCACTGAGTGCCACATCTAGTCTTTCCTTAAGCACCCCCAGGGACAGTGATTCCACCACCTCCCTGAGCAGCCCATTCCAATGCTCAACCACTCCTTCCGTGAAGAAATTCTTCCTGATGTCCAACCAAAACCTCCCCATGTGCGGCTTAAGGCTGTGTCCTCTCCTCCTGTCACTGGTTGTCTGAGACAAGAGACCGACACCCACCTGGCTACAGCTCCTTTCAGGCACTTGTAGAGAGTGATAAGCTCTCCCCTGAGCCTCTTTTTCTCCAGACTAAACAATGCCAGCTCCCTCAGTCACTTCTCTTAAGTCACTTGTCCTCCAGACCATTCATCAGCTTTGTTGCTCCTCTCTGGACTCTGGAATTAACTTGTAACTGGGCTGAATAATCTAGTTGTACTCTGACTCTACCTTTATTCTCTCTTACACTGCCCCAAACACTGATGTAGCAATGACATCACTTGTGTGTGGAGCTACCTGTTGTTCCACCATGATTCATGTGCTAATGCCTGTTCTGCTTGGGTCACACTGGCTATTGTCAGGCTGTGAAGTCAGAGCTATTTCCCAGGAACAGCTTAATTGGCTTCTAGGAGATCTGCATGTACTATCTGTTGGAAGCCTGACTCATCCATCTCTTTGGCAAAAGCCCACTGAACTCCTCAGGACAATTGAAAAATGTCTGCTCTCTTTAAAAGGAGAAAAACCAAAACCCATTGACAGCTGAGTGTGAGTGATATTATTGCCAAACTATTCCATTACTATGAGATAAAATAGTATAAGGATCACTCTTGGACTGACTGTGGAAAAATAATTATAATAAAACATAATAAAGCACATTTGCAATGTGGAATGCAATATTAGTCAGCTTTAAGCGTGCTGCCAGTTCTGAAAGGAGAGTTCAGCACTTTTTACAGGGAAATGAGGGGGCTGAGAACCTAGATGTTCACATCCTAATCTGTGGGCTGGTCGGGAGAGGAGCAGACTGACTTTTTTTGACCTCTACTTAGCAAGGATAAAAACCTGCCAGCCTTTGTTTTGGAGGCTCTGGGAATGGAAGTTACTGGAAATTGAAGGTGGTAGCAAAAGGGCTCCATCAGGATTTTGACAGTAAATGTAACGAATGAGGTAATTGCATGAAGTAGCTCTCTTGAGCATCTTCTGGCAATATATTCATGATAGAATGAGATTCAAGTCCCAAACTTTCCTAGAAATCTGTGGAGTGAATTGACCACTTATCCTAAGCTCGGGATTGCAATGATTAGTTCAAAAGCTTAGGTATAGCAGGATATAGCTATCTAAAATTGTGTTATTGTTGCAGTTAAGGTCCATCCTTTGCCCTACGTCTTATGTTTAAAAAAGTGCTGCCATAACAGAATGTCAGTACTGCAGGTAGTCTTTCCATCGGGCAGGGAATGGACGAGCACATGACAACTTCCCCTTTGCTGGGACTTGCAGTCAGTCTTTGGTACTAACAGTATTTAGCATTGACTTTCATGAACAAAATAATGGGGTAGGAAACGCACTGAAGACTAAACTGTCTGTGGAAGACTGCCATGCAGAGAGGCTGCCAAGACCAGCAGCCATCTTCATGTATGGCCTCTGCTACAGAGCTGGGCAAAGGGTTCTTGTTTTGCAGCTCAGTTTCCTTTCCCCAGCAAATATGTATTTTCTCCAGAATGTCTTGCTGATGTTACATCTCCTGTAAAGGCAGGTGAATTTTCTGGAGGACAGCCATGAGATACTCCCACAACTGGACACTGCAATGCTTCTGGCCTGAGAGAGAACAGCATGAGAAGCTGGGGAAGGTGGCAGCAGTGGGGCTGGGCTGGGGGGAGGCTGGAAAAGGCAGCAGTTGATGGAATGCTTGGGGTTATGTGGGGAGACAGAGAGATGCCACTGAAGGCATTCTTACCCTTGATATGTTGCAGCTGTGTTAATTATCTAAGAGTGGAAACAGCCTTGCCCTCACAGCCATGGGTGTGATAAAGAGCGAGTTAGCGGGTAGGGAGTCAGTTGGAGTCTGCTGGCTGTATGGTGAGGAAGAAGGCTGTGTGAGGGACAGAAGGGGTGAGCTGCTGTATGTAGGATAGACAGGGTTAGGTGGCCACGCTAGGGACAGGAAGGAGCGAGCCAGAACTGGAGAAGAAAGAGTCAGAGCTGTGTGGAGCTGTCCTTGGGAGGCTACAGAAAAAAGGTATGGGGGAGTTTTGAATAACAAGGTGCTGATGCTTGGAGCCTTCTCATGATTTTAATGAAACACTTTGAATGCAGTGTCCATCTTGACTACAACAGGGTTACAACCCCAGCCTGGGGAAACACCAAAGCATCTGCAAGGTGCTGAGTGTTTTAGCTGTACCATGGTTATACTGGGTACCCTTTTAGGACCATCTGGATGGAGTACAGGGAACATAAAATGGTCTCTGATACATTGCAAAAACAAGCTATATAACAGATCAGTTACTTAGTTTCAAATATTGGTTTTTTTTTTTTTGGCAGAGGATAACTTAAAAAAATACTTTTATCAGTTTTTCAAAATACTTTGCATTTCTTAGGAATGGCATGGGGCTTTTGGATGAACAGAGGAAGGTTTTAAAAATAGCAACACGAACTCCTACTACTTTTCTAGCACTTAATCAGTAGTCTTACGATAGGAAGGCATATCAAACTTACATGAGATCCTCTCTGCTGATTGATAACTGCCTAGGAAATACTAAGAATAAAGAAAATTTTCAGAGTCCTATTTAAATAGCAGAACTCACAGTTGAGCAAAATAGTTGAAGCATTTCCCTTACTTTAAGGTATTTATGAGTTATATCTATTCTGTATCTTGCACAATATTGCTACAAAGCCTGCCAGGCATGTTTTTAGAAAGAGTCTTTATTCTATAAGTTTGCTTTAACATCTTGGGAATTCTCTGGCTGCTGATTTTGATGAGCAAGAAGTACACATCTGACACTTAGTCTTTGTGCAAAGTCTTGCTTTGTAATTCAACGTTAGGTTCACTGTTTAATAAACCTGTTCTTCTTCTTTCTGCTCCAACAACCATAAAAATCCTATGAGGACTCTTGAATAAGACACCTTGGCTAATATACTATGTTAAGGAAGTAAGATATTGTATATAGGAAATGCGACCTGCAGTTCAAATTTTGAAAATAGGGTTTGTGTAATATGAATAGCCAATCTAGATACATTGTAATGATCTTCGGCCTTATCTCTAGAATTCTTGCTAGACTAGCTGTGTTCTGACCCTGTTAAGGAAGTGACCTAGGAAGCACAGAGAAGGGGTAGATTCAGCTGTTTTTGATAAAGTGTAGTAGCTAATTAGTCTGGGAAGTTATGCAAAGATCAGTCTAAGACAGACGTGACGGCTATGAATTGTGGTGCTTGCTACCTATGTTCTCACATTAGGGCATGCATTATTGGGCTTGTTCACCAAATTGTAAAATTAATATCTTGTGCAATTTGTTCCTTTCAAATTCCCTCCCTTCAAGTCTTGATGATAGCGCGTTCCAGTAAATCAACAGCAGAGAGGTTTTTTTCCTTCCTGGTATTTGTCTGAAGCTTCAAATAACATTATTTTAGCCTGTATGAACTGAAAGTAACCAATAGTAGTTGGACACATCTCTCATTACAAAGTTGGCAGGCAAGCCTGTGAAATCCCACACTTGTCCCTCTGCCAAGTGCAGAGGCAAAGCAGAACGAGGGCAGGGGTGCCACCACTCTACTGTAGAGCTGGCTGCCGAGAGGTGCGTCAGCAGAGCAGCTCTCACTTGACACGACTCAGAAGCTATAGGGGGGGCACGTAAAAACAATTAAGGTTTTTTCCTCAGGGCTTTATTCACTGCTGGAAATCACATGCAAAAAGGAAGAAGCAGATTTGGAATGAACTCTGAGGGGATTTCTTTGGAAAATTTTGTGGTGCTATAACCACCTTTACTGGAAAAGATGTCCCCAAAGGCTGATTTGCTTCTGCAGAATGGTCTTGACCCTTTTAAAAACAATAAAGCACTCTTGAAAAAAATCTCTTTTCATTTTTTTTTTTAAGTTTTCTTCTTATTTAGGGTTAGTCCTTTGAGCATTTTAAAATATCATTTTCCCTGAAGTATTTTATAATTATTTAGGTACCATTTATGCACTCATATTAAGGGTAGAGCAGCTGCCATCCAAGGTTTAAGACTTAAAGGAGGATGTTCAAAATGACCCTCCTCCTTACTGAACCTTAAATCTAATACTGAGAGACATGTGAAGTTCAAAATGAAAAATAATTGAAAGACCTCAGTTTGGTGAACTTACAAAGACACATTAATTCCCATTTTTCCTCAATGACTTTTTTCCCTTGGAAGATTTTCCTCAAGGTTTTCACCAGTAAGGAAGGATTTAGGCATGATCTTTTTCCTACCTTCTGTAGTAAAGAAAGTGAACCTATGGCAGTGTCTTATCTATGGAGTCCCTGTAGGCCACTGATAATAACCAGGCTTTAGAAGCTGAAGCAGGAGTGGTGGTTTTTATTTCCAGATACCTGGAGTTGAAGTCAGTACAGTATTCAGCATCTTTATGAAGAAGCTGTGATATCTGAAGGAATGGGAGAAAGATCTGATTCCTCTACCATTAATTTATTTGTGTAGCTGAAGCTATCTATAAAACATTTGATTTCACAAATAAGGCAACTTTAGTGAATTAAAAGAATTAACTTTTATGAAAAATGTTTCTGTTTTTTGGTTCACTCTATGTAAAGCTCCAAGAAAACCTATTTGTCTTAAATTTTTCATGGGAATGACATTAATGCCATAATTTCCCTCACACAAATCAATACTTCCGAGGTTTTAGAAGACTGTGGTAGAAATGCTGTTGTGGTTAACATCTCTTCACCAGTTCAGGTGTAGAAAATTTCTGGAAAGACACAAATGGCAGTAGGTGAGAGAGGGATCAGCTGTTGAATGAACAGTGAGAGGGCTGAGCAGATGCTCTCTTCCCTAAGCAGCACTCATCCTGGACTGTGCAGGAAGTGTCAAGGCACTGGAGAAAACAGCTCATAATCTGAAAATAAAGGCAACCTCACGATGTACAAACTCAGGAGGAGCCAGCATCACACAGGCCCACTGATACATACCACCTACAGAAAGGTGGGTTAGAAGTGTAATACCACAGAGAATAGACATGGTCTTGATGTGGATGACCCTTGATAGCATCTCTACAAAATACTTTTTAAAGGGCACACACAGAGGTGACTTCACTTGAATCAAAATCCCTTTTCAAGTAAAGACAATCCTTTCAAAACCCTTGGCATCTTTTTTAAAAAACAGAAGTAATATTGGTTTTAATTTCCTTTTTAATGTATGTGAAAAAAATGGTATTTCCATTCAAATTCTTTTTTTTTTTTTTCCCATTTCCTACCTTAACCCTATGGAACAGGTTGGCCCAGATTTTCCTCATTTAGTGTAAGATCACTTGGGTGACTCTGAGACCAGGCTTTCATGCTGAAGGGACAGAGCTGTTGATTCATTGGCCAAGACCTTTCACCTTTTCTTTGAGCCCAAAAGTTAATCAGCTAGTGAAGCTGAAAAGCTGGGAAACAGAAAATTTTAAAAGCAGAAACAATCTAGCTCAAAAGGTCATAGTTATTCAACTTTCACTTTGCAGAATCACTTTACTTCCCTGATTACCATCTATCTATCATGTATTTTCCTAGAACAAACAGGCCCTATAGTCACCCTTTTGGTGACTCCTTTCATTTCAAAGTAAAACTGAAGTGTTAGAGAGCAAAAGATCAAGAAATCATCATGTACACTCTTCTTGTGATAGCATATTACATATTGCAATTTAAAAACCCTTAACAAAATCAGTCTATTTTTCAATCTCTTGTCATGATTTTTAGCTAGTTTTTGTTACCAACAACAGTGCAGCACAGATATTAATTGTCATACATTTGTTTTAAAAGGAAAATCACTGTTTACCATAACAGGGTGAAGACAGATCCTTTTTTTGTGTAATTGGTACTGGGGTAGTCTGCCTGATGGCAGGGGATTCAAAGGGGCACCTCCAACAGGTTTGTATCTCTTTAAATCTCTTCCCATTAAAAGACAGTGTCATGGCAAAGTAGAAAAATAAACAGCAAAACACAGTTATTATTTCTGCTGCTCATCTTTTAAACAGATGACATCAAAGTAAGGGGAAGTAGGAACTGTCCCGCATTAGTCAATCCTGTAGCTCAACAAAAGCTTTATTCTATTGCAATAGTAAAGCTGCAATTTTCCTTTAATCACAGTGAGATTTGCCAAATGCTTTTGCTTTTACCACATACAAATGAATGGTATTGCAAAAGGTAGGGCAGAAATTCTGAAAGATGGATATCCTGTTTCACTTGGGGCAAGGAAAAACATGCTCATAAAAGAAAATGAAAACAAGTTATGTGATGATGAATTCTGCAGTTGAAGAAAGCAATAGTTAAATAAAATCACAAGTTAACTGGAGGGAAAAAAAACCCCAATTCCTGCCTGGTGCTTCATTTTTGTCAAGATCTCTTATTCTACAAGGATTTTTAAAAATGCTCAATATCTTGTCACATATCTAATTGCTGCAGTTATACACTGACTTGACAGATTGCTCCATCTCCAAGGGTCTCTTACTCATAGTTGGATTTCTTTCCAAGAACTTTTACTGCCCTAAATTGTATGCCTTTTTAATTGTCTAAATACATTTGATCACAAAAAATTGTTTTAAAGTGCTTTTCCCTCTATTTTGAACAGTGGCATAATACACTGAGATAAGTTTTCTAGTCTGGTGAATATAGGACTTTTTGAATTGCCCTTCTGAGCTCTGATTTTGACAGATGAGCCTTTGTTAGAGGAACAGTCTCTGCCTGCATCAGTGCAAAAATGGCACCAATGTGTGGTGTGTGCTGGTACTAAGGACATTTCCCTGTGCGGCAAAGTCATGATGTTGTGACCCTGTTCCCCTGCTCTTCCCAGTGCCTGACCTGCATTGTGTGTGTGCTTTGTCTGCACAGAGCTTATTGCAGGACCTTGTTCTGGTGCCCTTATCCTGGCTGAGTTCTGCTACTACAGGACCACAACACCAGCAGAGAAGCCAAATGGTCACTACCACTTCAAACACTCCAAGTATT
Organism: Rhadina sibilatrix; assembly: GCA_013400275.1. NCBI lineage: Eukaryota > Metazoa > Chordata > Aves > Passeriformes > Phylloscopidae > Rhadina > Rhadina sibilatrix. The sequence goes on from VWYO01007446.1 coordinate 183,326, forward strand.
TTCTAATCAGAGATCTTATTGTATCATAAAGTCAAAGAATGTTAAATGGTTAAAATGGACCTTAAAGATCATCTAGTCCCAACCCCCACTGCCATGGGCAGGGACACCTCTCACCAGACCAGGTTTTTCAAGACTTTATCCAACCTGACTTTGTATGCTGCCAGGTTTGGGGCATCCAGAACTTCTCTGGGCAACCTGTTCCTGTGCCTCACCACACTCATATAAGAAAAAAATCATCTTGATATTTAACCTGAATTTGTCTTCTTCTTATTTGCACCCATTATTCCTTATGCACTTCCATATGTCCTATCGCTACAGTTCCTGGTCAAGAGAGCTCTCCAGCTTCCCTGTAGGTCCCCTTCAGATGCTGGAAAGCTGCTATGAGGTCTCCATGCAAACTTCTTTTCTCCGGGCTGAACAGCTCCAACTTCTCAGCCTGTCTTAGAAGGGGAGGTCCTGCCAGCTGTATCAGCTTCCACCTGAAGAAATAGTAGTGGGTAACGATCTGTAGGTTTGATCAGGCTTGGCAACTTCTCAGTAACATTCTTGACCCAGACTCCCAGAAGCCAATGAATGTCCCTTGAAAGTGGGTCAGGCCAACAGATGAGTACCCAATACATTATACATATACTATATTTATTAATTACATGTATACCAACATATAAAACATGGAATGTAACAAGAATATTTGCATTAGTGTAAATTAGCTGTTGTAGTAATTTGTATCTCTTTTAAAAATACGTATTTTAACAAACCATTTCCTCTTTCTACTGTAACCACATATTCTGCAATTGCAAGGATGGTTTCAGAGAGTGACATGAATGGCATTTTATGAAACTTTTCATGGAATTATGAAACTGGTACTGGAATAATTTTAATTTGGGAATTTCCCTAAACATCAGAGAACAACAGCCTACATCAGATCCCAGTAAAACCCACTGAGGAATTTGCATACAGTTATAGAGGAAAGAATGGTACAGTGCAATAAGCATGACTCCAGCGACATGTCCATCATCACAATTTCATTTTTTCCACGAGTCAGTAAAAAAACCCCAAGGGCCTCTTTTAAACCACACTAGTCCTAAACATTCATGAAGCTGAAGCAGATGGCTTCTCCAGACAGTGGCAGGAGAAAGGCCTATGTGTAAGGTGTGTTCTGGCCTTTGTGAGGGGCACAGGTGGATCATGCCTCCTTACTGGCAGATGTCCCCAGGAGCAGTGACATCCAGCCAGAACCAACCAGGCTATGGAGACCTCCAGTTTTTGTTGGTGCTGTTACCAGCACAGAGGCTGTTCTCACATCACAGCAGAAACCAAAGGGAACATCCCTTAGCCATGGTCCCATAATACTAAGGATATGCATAGTTCTCAGAAAGGTATGAGGCCACAGACTTCTGAGGGAGAATATTTTGGTGCTAAAACTGCTCACATGAGCAGTCACAAGAGTCTGTCTAGGAATCAGATGTCCCATCACAGCACTGAGCCTCAAGTCACACTTGAACACTTGAATCACGTTTAAGCACTTGAGTCACACTTGAACACTCGAGTCACATCAGTTTTAGAAAGACACACTGGATTCACATTTGAACTTTGCCTAAAATGGTGTGTGTGTGTTCAGTTTTAGATATAGCCTGATTAGTTTTGTTCCGCAGAGTACTAGATGCAGGAAACACTTTTCTTTGATAAGATCCTAATTTAAAAACCTATGTAAGACTTTATTTTAAATCCATTGTACTTTCTCCTTTTGATATTTAAATCACTTGTCACTTTGGTATAGTTTGTTTTTCGTATTTATGACTTAAATCTAATAGAAGTATCACCTGAACATAAAAGATTGGCACAGAGGAACCTGTTTGCTGTGGGTTAGAGGACATTGAAGGTTTATATAAGAAGTGATAGTTTTTACATTTTGAAAAACAATGTGACTTGTGAAGGAATATATATAATCACAGTTGAGGAATTAAATACTAGTACATGAATAAGAAAAATAGTATATAGACATTAACATAATTTGTAGTATTTCATTTAATGGATGAAGATCCCATTCCTTTATCAAAGAGGCCATACAATTTCAGTGCCCACATATGCACTTCACAAAGATGTTTTTTTCCTCCTCTTTTAACAGTGGCTCCACTAAAACTGCTGCAAGTCTAATGTGGAACTCCATTGGCTCTAGAAGAACAAGTTAACTGACCCAATGCTTTGTTTATCTCCCTCAGTTATGAGTTTGGGGTGCATCAGTGAAATTCAGGGAAAAGCATCAGGACCTCATGCAAAGCTGTGTACAACAAAGAGGAATTCTGCACTGCAGTGTTCCAGTTGGGGTCATTCCCTTTGCTTGGCAGTAGATCCTGAAGGAACTACCCCCTCTGTTACTCCAAAGATAGTCCCACTGAATGCACTCCTGTGACAATCTATTGTCTTCAACTGAAAAAAAAAAAAAGGTTTATATGTATGTTTCATTGAAAGAGAGACTCCTTGAGCCTGGCTGTTTTGGAATAAAAGATCATCCTGATGCCACATAAACTGTGTGAAACCCAAGATCTCAGCACCGACTCTTCCCACAAGCTTTCCGCTTGACCCCAGCCAACACCACCTCCCTCCCTACTCAGCTGCTCTGGTAAAGTCAATAAAATGAAACTGGCAGAAGTAATTTCCTACATTAAACAAGAAATAAAACATCAAAAGACCTTAAAGGGGACACTCTGATACAGTTGCCTGATATATCATCTAATCAAGATTATTAGTGTTTATATCTACTAAAATTGTCTGGGACGGTCTATGGAAACTGGCTTAGATAAAACACAGATGAAGTCTTTCAACTGGTTTATGTTGTGCAAAGGAAACCCTGTGCCTTATAAGGGTTTTTGACATGGTTTGCCTCTGAACAATCTATGCTGGTTGCTTTCAGTCATCTTTGTGACTTTCTTGTGGCTGGAATGATTTCCAGGAGGATTTTCTCCATAACTTTCTCTGGACCTAAACCAAAGCTGTTTAACCTGCGGTTCCCTGGGATGGAGATAGCTGTGATGTGTTTTTCCTGAACATCAGGCATCTCCCTCTGTATCACTGACCTTTCAAAGATGATAGAGAGGGGCCACACAGTCAAAACCTCATGACTTCCATATGCATCCTATCTGGTCCTGTGAACTTGCATCTATCCAATTGGCTCCAATACTCCAGCCCTCACCAGTGAAAACAACTTCCTAACAGGGCCCTGAGTGCACTAATGGCTTCAATTACTTTGCCCACTCTCACATGGAACCTCCACCCACATACCAATCACCGTGAGACCAAAATGTTTCTTGAGTACAGGCCCAAAGGTAGGAGCTCTTTCCTGAGCTATGCTGCAACTGTGGGATGTTTTTCCAGTCCTGTTTTGTCAAAAGTCATTGCTTGGATTTCCTGGCTTGATCTTGGATCAGGGTTGTTACCTTGCCTTTGCCTGTTGTCATGGGACGTCAGGTTGATGGGACCTGCTGCTCTTCCTGCTCAGGGGCTCTGGGGCCATGCCCCAATGGTAAGTTAACTTGTGCTATTTATACCTATGTCTCACCCTCCCCAGGGGAGACCCCTTCCCTTGCTCCCTCCTGACATAGTCCCACAGAGTAGGTTAGCGAGGTCAGGGAAGGGGGAGACCAGGTGGCAGCCCTTTCTGGTGCAATCTAAGGCCAGAAAGAAAAGTATTGGGTACTCCAGCCTACTCAGTATTTGTCACTAGGTTCCCTGGCCCCTACATAGCAGGGCTGTGTCTTCCTTAGGTTCCTTGCTGCTGTCAGAGTACTTACAGAAGTCCCTCTTGCTGACCAATGTAACCTCTTACATATTCTAACCTAGTTGATCTTTGGCTTTCATAGCTTCACTCTTGTGAATGCAAGCAAGGTTTCTATATTCCTCCTGGGTAGCCAGTGTCTGCTTCTACCTTCTATATGGTTTTCTTTTTTATTTGAGCTTAGTCAGGAGCTGTCTGACTCTTCCATGCCTCACTTCTCCCATGTTTGATTGCCAGATATCAGAATAGGCTTTACTTCAGAACTCTCCTCAACTCTCTTTAAGGTTAATTGGGAGGTTTTTGATCATTTCAGTGTAAGCCAAGTTTGTTTCTAGCCTTTTCTATAAAGTTAATATCCCTTGCTGAGAAGAAATTGGAACAATTGAGACATCAGTTCACCAAAAAGGTGAGGTGGTAAAGGAACTAGAGGTAGACAGAAATACAAGAGCAAAACCATAGAATGTGTATTATTGCATAATTCCCGTGGTTAAAATGTTAGTCTTGTCCATTTCTGTCTCTTTTGGTCTGCAAGCAGAGCTGCAAAGTATGTTGTAATGCACTGGGATTAATTGTAGGTGTTTAGTTGTCTCAGTCCCCTCGTTGTTTAACACAAAGCCAAATATCTGCTAACCATAGATCCAGTTCACACATTGTGAGCTGGGATAGCCCTCTGGAATACAGCTGAGGGTGGCAGGAGCTTTAGCAATGCTGCACAGGTCCCTGCTGCATGCAGTGGTGGCCAGCCAGGATGGTCAGCATGCAGCTGTGCAGTGGCTCCAGTGCATGCTGAGTCCCTGCTGGGGCTGTACAAGGCCTTCTCACCTCTTCTCCCAGTCCAGACCTGGTGCAGCTGCTGTGGCTCACCCTTTGGTGTTACAGCCCCAGCTGCTGGCCCTGCCTTTGAACTGTGGCAGCCAGTGCACTGTTAGGAAGGGCTTGGGCAAAAGCTTGTTAAAATTCGTTCACTGGTGAGGTGACTTGCTTGCTGATCCTTAGTGCAGCTTTATACAAATCCTAATCCATGGTCAAGATTTAATAGGAGCCTTTATGGGAGTAGCCTTAATTGTTAGAATGGTATGAGGTGATGTTGATCTCCTGCCCATCTCCTGTTGCAGTGGAGATCTCTCAGTTCTGAAAGCACTGAGCATGACTTGGTCCTTGTTCTATGGAATACCATCCACAAACCACCCATACTGTGCTGCAGTATACATACACACCACTGCAGCTTTTCAACAAGAGGTATTTTGACATCAGAGCAAACTACTGGCTCCAGAAAACCCCAAACCCTTTCGTGATTTGGGAGTGACAGCAGCACACAATATACTTCACAGTGTTCAGGGAAGGGGGCTGGGAAAATGGCTGATTTCACACCTTTGCTTTGTAGCAGTTTATGGGCATGGTGCAGACTCTCATGGCCACACAGTGGTGTGAAATAACAACGGTGTTATCAAGGATGGCTGGGCAGTGTCTCAGGTGTCAGTAAAGCAGAAGTGGTGATACTGTGTAGTTGCATCAGGCCAAATTTGTGCCCAGATGACAGGTGATAAAACAACTGGAAATAAGGACAACAGTTGCACAGAAATAATAATGAAAAGTTGCTTTAGATTGCCTGTGGTGAATTCCCTGAAAATATTGTTTCCTTTGGTATTAGCCAAATTTGTATGAATAACAGCTAATTAAAGAAAAAATAAAGGATGAAAAAAAACCCCTCTTATAATAATCTGTTTAAAAGGCTCTCAGGGGACTTAAGGAGGTAATATGTAGTTAATGGAGGGGCTAAAAATGCAGCTGCATGTAATTATGGCAGGAAAAATATTCCCAAAGCTGATTTGCAGCTTCCCCAAAATGGTAGTCAGTAAGGCACCCTTAGGGAGATGGAGAAGAGAAAGTTTTATATTAAATCCTTAATGTATCTCTGACAGGGCCCTTCCAGCCCCACTCCTCATGGGACTGTGGGCTCTCTTTTAACCCTGGCCATCCAGGTGAGATAACCCATCCATCAGCTCTGTACAAAAGGCAAATGCAGCCACGTCAGCACTGGCTTTCTGAGGCAGCTGCTTCCCAGTCCCACCATACCTGGACTTCCAGACTTTTCCTGTCTTTTCCTCTCCAAAATGCAGTGTCATAGCCAAAGAACCCAGCAGCTGTCAGAGGACTAGTCTTTCAATTATTTCTTTGGGAAGCTATTTCTTGGAGTGCATTTCTTGTGCCTCAATCCAGAATACTTTTATGGCTGGAAGGCATCACCCATGTCTGGTTGACACCAGAAAAGTCCTTGATGACAGGTGTATTTTGGCAGCTCCTGTTTCAGAGGAGAGGTTCAGCCACCATAGTATGGAGAAAATCCCTTTTTCTGTGGTCAAAACTGTGGGGTCTATTAAAAGATTGGTTTGTTTTGCATGTTTCTGAATGTTTGCTTGTTTAATTGTGCTTCGAAGATTGCCTGACTTTGGTGTTTTTGCTCTGTGCTGCTGTAGCTAAAGCCCCCCAGCATTTGAAACAGAAGCTGTTTTTCAGTTAGCAGTTTGAGCACTTCTAATACCTCAATCTAGAAACAGTTTGGGTTTTTTTTTTTTTTTTTTTTTTTTTTTTTTTT
>VWYO01007446.1:189720-235156 GCA_013400275.1 Rhadina sibilatrix
TTTGTTTTGTTTTGTTATTTGGTTTTGTTTTGTTTTTTGTTTTTTTGGTTTTTTTTCCATTTTAAATACCTTGAAGCCAGTTTAGTTCTCGCTCCAAGTTTGCGAGCATGTTCTTCAAGTTATGGAGCCTTTCTCCGTGTTTGTGAAGCTGTACCTTTGCGCTCTTGTGTGCTGTTCACGCTGCTGCACTGGCGGCCAGGTCAAAAAGGTTTTTCGGGTTTTTCGTGCCGGTGCCGCGGGCCGGGCAGTGCCGGAGCGCCGGCAGCAGGGGGAGCCCGCGGGCCGCGCCGCCCGGCACCGCCATAACCCGCTCGGCCCACGGGGGGGCCGGCGGCCAGGCAGGTGGGGATCGAAACATTTAACATCTATAAGTAATACCAATGTTATTTCCCTACGAATCGCCACTAACGCCATGCTACTCGCGGCCAAGATTTCCCCTCAAGTGTCTGATGCATTGTGGTGATGCATTTTTCCTAAATGATTCTGTTCTCCAAAATGTATGGTTCGTTACCAAGTGGTTGTAAACCACCCCCTAAATTGCCATTCATCCCATTGCTCCAAGCCTTGGGTCTGACCCCTCCTGGAAAACTCTTTGAAGATGAGGACACAGAAGGCTTCTTGCTTGCTCCCTCTCTTGCCTCCTCTCCTCCTTGCTCCTTCCTTCCCCCTCTCTCCCATCTTCCCCCCTCTCTCCCTCCCCCTCTCTCCTGTGGGAGCCATGCTGCTCCCCCCCGGTGTGGGACTCCCAAATAAACCCCCAAATGTCTAATCAACACCCTGAGAAGCCATGTCGTGCCTTGCCTGCCTGTGTGCTGCCATGAGCTGCTACATGCTGCCAAGAGAATTCTCCCTGAAAGCGCTGGTAAGGCTCCTGTACCTCACCTCCCTTCCTAGACCCAGAAAATCTTGTTGCCAGTTCTTCTGCAGGTACTAGCCGGGCAAGAGGGAAAGCAGAAGAAAGCAACAATGCATTAGGTTACTCTCAGCCAAGCGTGTCCTCAGGGGTGCTCATTTGTCACAGGATGGATGTTTGGTGGTGTTTGATGACTTGGCTTCTTTAAGGTATTTAAGGTCAGAAAGCAGGATGGTGCATCTCATCAGCACTGGTTGTCCAAAGTGATGAGCCAAACACAGTGCTTCCCCAAGTGACAGCGGGCAAGGCAGCCCTGCTCCTCTGCCTCTGCACAAACAGCTTTTGGAAAGGCTTCCCTTGAAAGATGTGATCCAGTCACAAAAATCTGGGCTGATCTTTATAGAACATTACATGAATAAATACGGGAAAGAGAAGTTAACCGGGGTTTGAAGATATGTTCTGGATTAATTAAAAAGGGTGGGTTTTTGGTCCTTTTCCATTGAATAGGCTATGATTGATGGAGGAGGGGAAGAGCCTAGAAAGATCTACTTTGCAAAAATGCCAAGTAGACTATATGAATTGAGACCAACAGAAAGCCACTGAAAGTAAAGTAAATTAAACAGAGATAAGTTGAAAGCTAGGCTTTTCAGCTATGCCTTTTGGTTAAATGCTGAATCATTTATGATCAGAGTTGGTGCTTTATTTGGCTCTCTGAGGTGCTGAGCTCCCTGCTTTATCTTCAGCTTGGAGAAGCTTTATCTTCACCACTGGAGCAGGTGGGGGAAAGAAAGACATTAGTGATATGCAGAAGTAAAAATTCCATGTAAAATAATATTTCTGTGTTAAAATTAAAATGCAAAACTTCCAAAACACTGAGAATGCTATTGGAAGTGTACCTGGCTTGTTCTTTTTGCAGCTGGATGGTAAAACTTCTGTCCAATTCTTTGGCTCAAGCACTAGAGGAACCCTTGGTCATGCTTGATGTCAGGTGTGGCAGCTGGTGGCAGCTACTAATCCAGGGAAGATTGAGCCACCCATGCTCCAAATCCAGTTTTGTGTGTCAGAAAATTCTAATTTCTGATTTTTTTTGTATCCAAAGCTTTGAGTTTTATTATAATTTCCCCAAAATAGTGAAATTTCTTATAAAGAAGTCCTTCAACTATCCATGAAAAAATTTCTTACAAAATTCCTCTCTACCTTTGGGATTTACTTCATTATTTACATAGATGATCCTACTCAAATTCAGGGGAGGACATGAAATAACCGTATTTTTAAAGGTAATTAAAACCAAAACAAAATATATAGAAATGAGTAATACAGACGGTGTATTTGGATTTAAATTTTCAAAGCACAAACCAACAACACGCTTATTTATTACTGCTAGATTAATAATTTATTACTGCTTAGATTAATAAGAAAAAAAAGAAAAGATTTTTCCCCTTGAAAGATTAGCAAGGAGTGTGCAAAGTGGACAGCAAAGCTGGAAAGGAGGCTGCAGGTCCCTGGGTGATCCAGGGCAAGGCTCCATTGCTATCATGATTAATAGAGCTATAAGGCAACTGCTACAGACTGTGGCAGATCCATTGGTTCCAGACATGCTCAACAATCAGTATGCAGATATGCTAATTTACAGTCTATTACTCAGACTAAAGGATGTTTCTATGCTCCACTAATAGTTCCAAAAGATAATTATTTTCTGGTTAGCGAAAAAGACAAAGCCAGGCCTTGAGTGTTGGAGAAGCTTTATTTTTATGGAGCTTTGTGATTACGTTCTTGAACAATTCTGCACTCGTTCAGAATGGTTTATAATCTACCAGGACCAGATTTGAATGCCACGTGTGCCAAGGCAAAAACATTGTGGTGGAACACAGGCCAGGGAGCAAGCCAGATTAGGCAGAAACTCTGTGATGAAGATAGAAAAAAAAATTAAGGTAAGCTGGAAAGCACAAGGGAGCTATGGATAAGGATTTAAGTGGGTGCTTTAAGTGGCAATTTGCACTTTGAGCATGGGAAAAGCCAGAATATAACATTATAATGTAGTTTTGCCTAGTATTCAAATAGGTTCATGTATTATGTTGCAAATTATAATTATGCAACATTATTATACTAATTTTATGCGTTATAATATTTTGTAATATTGCTGTAATTACATAATTGTAGCAAATTATAATGTTACATTATACTAATACAGAAGTCATTAAGACCCTAAAGCATATGGAGTAGTGCTGCTAAATTTTGGTTCTGGTTTTCCTTCCTGATGGGTTTGATGGAATATTTGAGTGATCCCGCAATTAATGGTATCCCAATCAATATATTGTCACTTCACAAGCTCACAAGTTCTCACTTGTTTTGTCAGCTTCTGCTCATTTCTGGCTACATTTAGCAGTAGATGTAGAAGAAAGAATGATCAGCAGCTGCCAGCTACAGCCCCTAAGTTAGTCTCATAATAAATCTCGTAATATTTACAGTCCTGAGCTCCCAGCACAAGGCTGGCTCTAGGATGGCTGAAATGGCAGGAGGAACTAGGGGCATGTTGTTCCCCTATCCTCATTCTTCTGCATAGCTGGAAGCCTTTAGCCAGCTGCTCCCAGCAAGGCTCCTCTTAGGGAAGTTATGCTTTGCTCCAGGCACTTGGAATGCACGATTCATTTTTACTGTATGCCTTGTATGCAAAATTATTATTATTTAAATCTAGAATGGCTTATTAGTAAAATTGTACAATAAACACTGGTGAATAATTCATTATGTACACCGGGAACTTTTTAATGTGCCACATAATGTACTGTGTACCTTCAGTGGAATACAAGCACATACAGACAGTCATTCTCCTTTTCAGCAGTGTTGGTCAAGCCATTAAAACTTTACTACTATTGCCCTAAGTTCTCTTCTCACAGTCAGTGCAGTTCTCCACCTGCAGTCCTCTGCTGGGATGTCAGATTCTGGGAGATAATGCAGGTGGAGGTCACAGCCCTCAGAAATGCTGCTTCAGTGCTTTGAGGTAGGGATGAGTCTCTTGGTCAGATCCTGGTAACATGTTCACTTTCTGTGTTTGCCATTGACACAATTTGCTTACTGTAACCTTAAGGTTAGAGATGTTGGGCTATTTCAAGAAAGTACTCAATTCTTCTAATTTTTTTTTTCTTATTTAAGCTGTGAGTTGCCCCCCCACATAACAAATTACTTGGAGATTTTTTCAGCTGGAAAAGCAGATATTTCTGCTTCCTCCATTTTTTCTATATTCTTTCAAATAATTTAATTCTTAAAGGTCATAAGCTTTGAGGATGTGTGATTAGTGCTAGAACTCATTTTTGTGTTGAGATAATAATATTAAGAGTAGATTAATTTTTAGGTTGGCTATGTTACTGATGGTCACTGTGATATAATAGAAGTTGCCATATTCCCAGGACAGATACTTCAAGGACCATGTTAGGAAATACTAAGCTCACAGATTTATTAGAATTTAAGTTTTCTTATCAGCTAGATGCCTCTGTCCTTGGATCAAAGAAAAAAAGCAATGAAAACATGAGAACAAGGTCTCTATGGGCTTCCTCTGGGAAGGCAGAACTAAGAACTGCCAAACTCTGAACTCTGTTTAAGCCAACAAAGCTATTAAAATAATCTAAGCATGTCCATAGAGACTTCTTCTGGAATAACCTCCTGGTTCGTGGCTTGTTTTGCTTTCTTCTGGCTGAGTTTTTGTTTCTTTGATGGGTTCTGGAGAGTTGCATTTAAGCTTGTTTGTCTGGTGGTGGAGAGTGTTACAGCCAGGGACCCTGGGGGACAGCCAGGGAAGTGAGAAGGGTCCAGCTGTGAGTGACAGTTGTTCATTCTGCCTCTACAGAAGGAGAGCACATAAAGGAAAAGGCAAAAATGTGTCTGAACAGGTGAAAACTAGCATGGTTTGTAAAGGGAATCCATGTCTGAGCTATACATCCCCATCTTGCTTTCTGGTCTCCAGATGTCCCCCTGTAGCTTCTGCTGACATACTGTCCTTGCAGTCTTAGGTGGATGTACTGCTAGGCCAAGTTTCTCTTCAGTTTTCAGATTTCTGACTGCCACGTGTAGGGCTGGGCATCCTGCAGGTTGCTATTGCTGTGTAATTCACCTCTGTGAGGCAAGCAATGGAGAGGACAAACCCTTTCAGGATGTCATGAAAACCAAACTGTAAATAACATTGGATCTTTGAAACATTAGCATTTTGCAGTAAAGTTAATAAAGAGTCTGGTTTTAGAAAACCAAGACCTAACTTTGGTTAGAATTAAATGAGGAATTTCATGCTGGTGGGGTTATTAATTATTAATTTGATCCATTTCAGAATGTTTTGCTCCTTGCAGAGGGAGAGTTGCAGTAGTAAGGCCCCAGCCATCTAGGTACCGGGTATTCATGATATTCTGTTTGGCTGGGTAGTTCTGGTTGCACTACTGAATACTGATTTCTTAGGGGTGCTGCTGCTTCAGCTGCATTCAGGAAAAGAGGGACAGACTTTAACCCTTTGCACCTCAGTTCAGTTTCCTAGATTGCTTCGCCTCACTCTTCAGAACAGTAATGCAAGGATGGTGCTTTGGCTGAATTACTCATGTTTGAAACCTGCCTCTACTATTTTGGTGTTAAAGAAGCTGAGCAGTTGCTGTGTTGAAACCTGGCAGCTCCACACTACAGTCAGCAGCAACAGCCACAAGGCAATCCAGCATTTCCTGTGGCCTCATCCTAAATGTGGGATTTGTGTAGTACTGTAGTCATGCAAGCAGGCTGGTATAGCAGGGCTGTGTGCAGGCTTCCATCACAGCCACAATGGAAGGAGAAAACAGAAACAACTCTTCCCTTAAGGAGGCAGCAGTTCATAAATGAAGATGATTTCCAGGGCTGCATTTCTTTCTTTCTGCCAAATGCCACACTTGTTGGAAGGAGCTGTCACAGACTCATGGATGACATTAGTAGACATCAACAGTCTGGCCATGGGGCTGGAAATACTTATGCCAGGATGATGGGAATTCATAAACTAAAAACATTAAAAAAAAAAAAAAATTAGTGGGAACTTCATGCACTGAACTGACATTTTAAGAAACATCTAAATGTTTCAGGTTTCCTAGGTTCTTGTACAAGGAGCCAGCCCACAGACCTTGCTACCTCACAGGACAACCATATTCAGGCAGATTTCCCCTTTTCTGAAAAGAGGAAATCTCTCCTTCTCCTTCCTTCTCCTTAAAATTATTTCTTATTAATTGCTGTTGGGAAGAAAAAATAGGAAAGAAATTACATGTAAAATGTTGAATAAAGAACAAGCATATATTGCTGTGAGGACTGGAGACATGGCTGACATTGGCAAAGCTGAAGACACTGAAGGGAGAGTTCATAATTTTCTTAGACTGATGGGTGGAGTTGAGAGATGATTTCAGGCAGGCACAGGGGTTTTATTTTCACCCTCTTATGTAGAAGGGGAAATTGCTTAGATCTGGGATTGTTTTTTTACGGTTTAAAAGATAAGGGCCGAACAAGAAAAATACTATTTTTTTTCCTTATGCTTTGGTAAACTAATTACAATTCATCATTTTGACCATTTTGGGGGGTCAAATGCGACCTGGTTGGCATTTTCTGACTGCCTTAGAAAATACAAAAAAACAGTTCAGGATTTGTTTGCTTTATTTTTTTATATTTTTTTTTATTTTTTTTTTTAGCTTTGGAACTCACTCCTGTAGAAACCCTGGGAAACATTTATTCTACTTTGGAAGGACAGAATTTAGAAGAACTGTTGCAGTAAGAAAAAAAAAAATTATACAGGGACCTTCAGGAATATCCTACCCTGCCTATACTTTCACTGCACTTTGCCTGCATGTTAATTGTTATTTATTGCACTCTTGTTCTTACTAGAGCATTTGTGATTGGATTTATTTTAGACTATGGAAGTTATTTAGCCTATAACTATGGGTTTTAGAGATGTTTTTAAGACATCATTAAGCCTATACTGATGGCTGCTTTCAAGGTAAACATGAAATTTTTGTAGCTGGCTGAATACTCTCTTGGGAGTCTATTATAGGCAGATTTCCTGCTTAAAATAGGTGTTCTGGGTTTTAATAACCAGGACAGGCTGATCTACAAGAATCTGACAATTTTTTTTTGTTGTTGGAGTTTTTTTACTAACTGCAATTCTGATATAACTCATTATTCACTTGAGATGGCATTAGAATAAATTAATATTAAAATATTTAAATGTAGAACAAAGAGTTTGAAAAGTTACAGAGATTGATCACCCGAGATGCAACACTGGTGCTTCATTAGTTGTGGCTCTGCACTGCCAGGCTGAGGTACTTCTGTTTCCCCTAATTAGCAATTTTTTTCTCTTAATGCTGACTTGACTGTATTCAGACTGTGTGGCTTGATTTTTCTTCTTGCCAAAAGTTTATATTTCTAGGAGATTTCAAGGTGTGTTAGTGACAATTCATTCCAATACAAGAAAAGAGGCTTTGCAAAAAAAGTGCAGATTTTTGTGGTTAGCCTAAAATTTGGGAACAGTGGCATCAAAGGAGTGAGAGAAATGCCATCTTCTCTAAGCAGGCCAAATTCTTTTTTCATTTTTGGTGTCAGGCTCCTCTTGTATACAGAGAGAGTTTTCTCAGCTTCCCAAGAAGCTTGGCCCACTCTGAATCAATAATCTGTGGCATAGCCAGCCCATCTTGTTCGCAGCTCTGAGGCTGAGTAGAGAAATCTCTCCTCTCCTGGGGAAAACTCTCCTCCCAGAGCTGCCTGCAGTGCTGGATTCCATGTCTGGAAGTCCTTAATCCCAGTAATACTAACACAGCCATATGGTTTAGAGCCGTAGGAAAAGAAATTTTTCTAATTGTAGGCAATGGAGTTTTGCCAGGGGAAAAAGGAAGACAAGTTTTCAAGCAGTTTAGCCCTTTGCCATGTACAGCACGAGGTGTAGTATGCTTACCTTGCAAATGCCACTTTTACAGCACTTGGAGTTTCCCTTGATTCTCAGTTTAGGACCACAAATGTAAATCTCAGCTTGGCTCTCTTCCCAAAAAGCTGCTTGTAGGGGTTTTCCTCTGGAAAATCTTCTGCTTCCCCCCATGAATTTGCCCTGGCCCAGAGCCTGCAGGCATGATGCAACACAAATTTTCCAGGGCATCGGGGTTAAATCTGCCAGGTTGGAAGGCATAAACCCAAAGGCAGGAACGAGAAACACAGTGTCTAGCAAATGGTGGAGGCATGGGGCAGAGAAGTGTCTGCCACTTTCACTCAAAACCACACGGAGCTTTCCTAGATCTGAAGGTCTAGAAAAGGCAGAAGCCATTCACTCATTGTCTCTCACTGGTGGGCAAAGGTGGCAGAGGAAGTGGTGGCTCCTTCATGCTGGGGAGGTAGAACAGCCACGCAGGAATGTAACTTTGCATTTCTCTGCATCCATTTTTTTGTGGCTTTGGACCAGTTTTCATTTGTGATTGCATGTGATGCTGGTCTTATCTTCAATACTTGCATGCATTTCAAAAATAGAAGTTATAAAAAGGACATCAATCTGTGGATTTAAAAAGTCCTTTCTGCCAGCAATCGTTCATTCCCGTTACAGCTGTGCCCTATTTGCCCTCTTTAAATCCTCAACAGAGTAGCTTGAGGTTTTGCATTTGCAGATGTGTCATGTTAATTCAAAGACAGCTTTAAAATAAACCAGGGGATTCAATGCAGGCAGAAGGCTGAGAGTGACTTTTGTTCATGCATAGGTATCCAAGGTGGGGAGGTGTCAGTGGATGGGTCTGGTCTTGACTGCATGGGCCCTGTGGAGTTTGTGATGTGACAAGATACAGCATTTGCTGCAGCTGGGGCCAGTTTTAGCTTTTGCTTTATGTGAGATGGTGAGGATGTTCACATCTGTAAACACACAGCACAGCACATTGCCCTTGAAATGCTCATGAAATGTTCCCAGGGCTTTTCTACTGTCCTGGAAAGTGCAGTGCACAGCTGGAGCAAACACAGCAAGTCAGGGACATTGGTGGGTTAGTGACTTGTGTAGTACAAAGGGTTAAGATGAAGGGGAAGGCTCCCTTCTCTACTTCCAGGCCTGTGGTCTCAGATCTCAGCTATGGAGAAATAAACCTTCCTGGGAAGTGGAGTCCCATGGGAGAAGTCTGCTGCTCCACAAAGCTCCCAGGTCTAAGGGGAATGGAGCCAAGGCTCCATTTGGTGCTAGCTACTGCTACTGCTTAAGAAATATGCAGTTTGATGCTGTCTCAGTGGACTTACCACCCAGACATAAAAAATAGTCAACTCAACATTTTAAAGTGAGATTTAATGTCTGTTTTTCTCTCCCTTTTCCTGCCAGAGAAAGTTTCCTATTCCCAGGCATCTCTTAATCAGATGCAGAATTATCTGGGGGATTAACTACCACAGAGAAAGAACAGTGGGATTCAAGGAAGACCCAAGGGAAGGGCTGCTGAGAAGAACATTTCCAGGACGCAGATTATGTATGACTTTTGCTTCCATGAGGGATCCAGTGCTGGTTGTACAGGTGTGGTGGTGGAGATCACAGGAGCAGGGGGACTGAACCAGGTTCAAACTGTGCAGCCAAAAGAAACCTTGCTGGCAGGATCTTCAGATCCTTCCAGCACCATCAAGTCTTCACATATGTTCCCTATCAACCCCCTGCAAGAATAGTATGTGGTCAACACACTCTGCATGCACTTATCTTTCTTAGGTACCCAGCAGGCTAACTTGATTCAAATACTTTGCTTTTCCCCATCCCTGTGGCAGAGAGAAGGCTTTTTATCTCTTAAATGTGACAATAAATTTCGGAGTCATCTTTTAAGTGCCCTTTCTGTGCTGTGGTCTTATCATGGACTCATGGGTAATATTTGCTTGGGAAGCACTTAAAAAAAAAAAAAAATTCAGCACATTGCTTATTGCTTAATTTAAACCGCTGAAACAAAGGAGTTAAAATTTCAAAGGTGAGGGACCCTTAAAAAGCTGCAGGTGTTTCCCTCTGACTGCTGTTTTGTTTCTTCTTTAAATTTATGTTAACTGGCAGAACTAATATCTATTGACTAAAATTCCAGTTGGTTCCTAGCTTCTTTTGCCCACCCAGTACTGTTTATCACAGCCTTTCACAGGTCCACTGCACTCACGGCTCCTGAGCTGGGCACCACTGCTAAGCAAAGCCCTCAGGGCAGAACCTGCTCTTCGAGGGAAAGATGACTCTGGAAAAGGTGCAACTCTTTCTGCCTCTTCTTGAGAAGTGTATCTGAAATATCCTGCTACCCATCTCATGTCTTTGACTGACATATTGAAAGCATTTGAGAATTTTAGTCCAATGTCAGTTTAAAAGCTTTGACGCAGTTTTCCACAACAAATAAACCTTTGATGCCCTTTTCCACTGCCAAATATGAAAGGGCTTCCCAGCCCCCCAGGAATGGGACTGTGTCCTTCCAGTACCTCTAGGGATAGTGGCAGAAACCCCAAGCCTGCTGTAGGACGTGGAAAAGTAGGAGGTAAGAAGGCTGCAGCATGGGAGAGAGCTGTCAGTTTGTGCTGCGCTACTTCACCTCATCGGGAGAGGAGCATTAAGCAGAGCTCCCACTCGAGTGACAGTGACACTTTTAACAGATACTCAGGCTGAGTCAGGTGCTTGTTAGTGGGGTTATTATCTGTCATGAGGAGGTGTTGGAGCAGTTAATACAGCTTACTAGGGGGAGGCAGGGAGGTAGCTACTTGGAGCAACATTCCCTCCTGCCTGCAGAGTCTGTCTTCCATCAGTATCCTACCGGTTTGTAGTGACTTGCTTTCTCCATTAAAGATTATACATATGATGTTGGGCTTTGATACTAAAATAATTGCTTTCTGGGTTACAACTGTAGCTTTGGCACAATAGAAAGCTAGTTACTTCAGTCACAAGAAAACTTGGAAATAATTCATTTGGCTCCTGCTGATGCTGTGAATGTATTACTCCTTAACTGGAATGGGCCCAATGTTATTTGATGATAGCTTAAATCCGTGGGACATCACGGAAAAGCTGCAGCTCAGCAGGTGCCAGTGTTGATCATGAGGGCATGCAGCTGCTTTCCTGAGTGAGCACACAGGTCTCTAGGATTGCTTGGAGGAGCACCAGCCTAGAGGAGCACTGTGTCAGCAGGTAGGCAGTTGCCAGGGATTGCTGGTAGTGCCTGGAGATCCCCTGTTCACAGGGATGGGCAGTGGGGCTCTGCAGCACAGGGAAGGCTGGAGCCAGGTGGAGGTGGGTGCTGGTGTAGCAGCAGAGACATCGGGCTGTGACAGAAAGCTGATGGAAAAGCCTAAAGGCAGAAGTCAGAAGAGCACTCATTTTACGTAAGGGCTTTTCTGAAATAGCATCAAAATTATTTTGTCAAATTCAGGATGGAATCCTCTTAGCAATGCTCTTTCAGTATTTTTTTTTTTTTCACTGTGCGAATTAATTTTTTTTTTTTTAAGCAAATAAAGCTTGTGAGATTGAAAAACAGTGGGAGAAACTTGTCAAACTCTTTCCCCTTTTCTACTAAATCCAAGAGTGATGAGTTCTGGGCTGTTTTTAGGGTTTTCATCTCATCTAAGACAATTTGAGTGGAAATGACATTGACTTACATCAAAACCTTAGGAAGGATTTAGATAAATTTTATTGGTTTTTTTAATCAAAATAATTTTTAAACCATTCTGAACAATTTGTTTATCACTGAGTAATAACATTTGTTGTGCTTGTGAGAATAAGTACTCAAGGATCGTGTTTGTATGCTTGTTGTCCTGTGGGTCAAACAACATTTGTTTGATCTGTGGATGCCTTTTAATCACAGCCCTGAGATGGAATTAAGAATTTCTGAACCTGGGGGCTGTTTCCATCTGAATCTCTAGGCTGAGAAGGGCTTTTGTAACCATTGCTCTACTGCTAGACATAAATCAGCCTTTTAACCTTGGGTCTACAGGCAATTAATTTATAGTGGCATTGGCTCTGCTGCTGACACGTCTGATCAGGAGGTGGACTGAGCTTTCAGGAAAGATCATGCTCTGCTCTTCCACTGTAAGCAGGTTAACATAGTCATTTTAACAACTGATTTATAGTTTATATATTAATAATTTTTGTTTCATATTGTTACTATCATGGTTGAGATGTTATTATGGATAAAGTCTGGTGTTTGTGCAGAAAGAATTCAGCTGGGAATCTGTACAAGGTCACTAAGTGTGTTTGAGAGTGTGCTTTTAAAGGAGCTAAAGTGAAATTGAGCCCCGAGTGCAGAAGACAATGTAAAATTGTGCGCTCTGCAGTGTACTTTTCCAATAACAGTATCTTTTAAACAGCAAAAAGCACAGATGTGGTTACTCTGAGAGTGTGCAGAGGATGTAATCATGCTGTTTTCTTCCTCTGCAGGGAAAACAATGAGTGCTGCTCATCTGGCCCTCTGGTACAGGCTCAATGTTTGCCGGCATCCCCAGCCATCCTTGTCTCCTGCTGGAAGCTCAGGTCACGTGTTCCTGATGCAGGGCCAGAGCTCGCCCAGGGCACAGAGAACCAAGTGGCTCTTGGGTACTGCCAGGGGCAGTTCTATGCTTCCCTCTTGCTCCGGGCAGGCTCAGTCTGGGAGAGAACATCTGGCTTTTCTTCCCATGTTTTGTGGTGCACAAGGTTTGGGGTGTTTGGTTACCCAGGCTGTGCACTGCCTTCCTTATAAGACATGTTGTCAGATAGAGGTGTCCCTTCTCTTCATCACATTTTGCCACAGAAAAGCACAATATTTTGGCTATTTTATTTTACAGATGAGAGGTGCCCCATAATGAGCATGGGGACATCTACAGCTCTTCCTTTCTTCTTGTCCTTGATTTTCTCCTTTTGGAGTCTAATTGTGAAGAGAAGGCATCAGGAGATCAAGCCATGCAGTAATTAAACCCATGTCAAAGATTAAATGAAAGTGTTTAACCTTATTTGAATGTGCTATTCTAAATTTCATGGGGTAGATTCTGTATTTGGGAAGGAAACTGACTGTGCTTGGCTGAAGCAAATGATAAATTTTCTAGACTTTGGGGATATATATTAATAGCAGGGACTTGGATCACATAAAGCAGATATATCTGGGGGGAGAAATCACATTTTTGATGGTTTTAATATCTACTAAACCTATTTTGTTAAACAGTACTTAAAAATACATTTATCATAAGTTGCTTATTAAGATGCATGTCACATGCACCGTCATGCTGATCAGCCTGAAAAAGGAGCAGTTTCTCAGCTGATAATCTGCTGTGCCACAAGGTCAGGTTAGAAGTCAAGACTCCAGGGATTAAATTGTGGTCCCTTTGAAATTGATAGGCATCTTGCCAATCACTTTGGATTCGGCTCTGTTTTGCTGTTTCACAGGGGTTCTATTTTTGATTCTTATCAGTGATTTGCTGTGAGACTTGAGCAAGATTTTAACTCTTCTGCTCTTTTACCTTTCCCAGCAGTTTTTCAAAACCCTATGTATTGTGTGTAACACAGTAAGACCAACATATAAATACATTAGATGTAAGTGTAATGTTAAAAACCGTGAGATGATAAACCACTCTGATTTCTTTCTTGATACACTGATTTCCTGTTCAGGGTTGTGGGTAGGAAATGCCAAAGAAATTTCCTACTTTGAGCAATACAATTTTTGTAGAAGAATATTTTTCATTCTGTGGGTAACTTTCTGAACTGTTTTCCATAAGTTCTGGGAGCCAACCCCCTTTTTAGGTCAGCACAAGGGTTGAGAGAGTAGAGCTTAAGAACTTAATTTGGTGCCTGATGCACATCCCAGGATGCTGATGGGAAAGGTGTGCAAGCTAGGCTGCATAGCAGCATGGTTTCTGCAGGCATCGTAGGACACAGCAAGCACCACTTGTGCAGAGAGCCACAGCCATGCTATTCCCTAAGAATGGCAAATCTCATTTCTCCAGTTGCACTTCTTGTGTCTAAGATGATCCACTTGCCTGCTGTGGAAAGGAGCATCCCTCCTCCTTCACACCAGCTTGGGCTGCAGGCCACACTGCTCCTGCAGCCGGGCACCCAGTGCCCTTGCTTGGTAAGTTGAGTGGTGTTGTGGGAAAGAGAGCCCCCAAAACTGATGTAGGGCTGGTGGAAAGCAGGATCATCTCAGGGGAGCATGGTGTTTATTGTGGCATGAAATCCTACTCCCAGCATTGTGGTGAAATTCAGACTCCATTTTCTATGCCTAAAATCAGAGGAAGATAAACACTTGCATATCTTTGACTGTATCTGTGCTGCTGGAGGTCTGACTATATCCTTGCAGCCCTGATGAGCAATCCCTCATTCCCAGAAGGCGGTGCTTAAACTGGCCCTTGTCCAGACACCAGCAAGAGGGGACATGTCTGGGCATTGCAGGATCACCCTGGTGATCAAGTAGAGTGGGCCATGTCCCGGTCATTCCAAGGGGATGCTGCACTGCTGATGGGTGAGCTCTTTCTCCCAGAACAATGTAGCCTTGGTCTTCTTAATTACTACATTGTGGTGTTCCCTGAAATAAGCCTGGACATTGTCTTGGAAGACACAATTGGGCCAGGAAGCCTGGTGGAAGTTCAACAATACGGGCTGTGCCCAAATTCATGTCCTGGCCCTGTTTAGTTCCAGAGTGCCTGTGTTTCATTCATGACTGAGGATGTCATTATTTCCCAGTACCTTTGCAGTTCAGTGTGAGTGCTGCACTACAGCCTGACAGATGCTGTTGCAGTAGTACAACACAAGTTGTACATCCAGGAAAGTGGCCGGCAGGTGTACATAGGGTGTTTCCATGTTGCAAAACCGTGCTGGAGCAGTGTTGGAAGATTGACATAGGAAGGAAGAGCCAAATTTGCTCCTTTCATGCTTTTTCTGTGGGAAATCAACTGGGCTGTGCCAGCTTTTGGTGTGTTTGAGGTGTGGGTGATCGGGGGAGTGAGTTAGAAAACTAAATTATTTGCAACATAGGTGCCCCCAGCTTTGGGTTAGTGGGTCTTTCCATGCCCTGGGATCCTGGAATGGAAGTGCTGTGTAAGAGGAGCAAAAAAAAAAAAGGGGAGAGGGCAGCAGGACTGCAAGGAATCTGGAGAGGTAGCTTGCTCTGCACACTGCTGTGAGGCTCCAGGGCTGCCTGTGGCTGTCTGCTTTGCACATCTGACCCATTCATCTCTCTAGGCTCAAACTGAGTGAGAGCAGCCGTGCTACCCCACTCCCTGCCAGGTGCTGCTCCACAACCCAGAGAAAAAAAGTCCACGTTTACAGGAAGGTCCTTTTCCCTCCCTTTCCTTTCCCTTTTAAGGCTCCTGGCAAAGCTGTGTGATTCTTATCTGGTCTCTGCAGAGTCTTGAAGTGAGGTCATTCAGGAAGTTTAATTAATCCTGTACAATTGTCACTACATCCTTGGCTGCGCATTGTACTAGGGCCCAGCCCACCACCACAATGCCTCTTACGACAGCTGAACATCTGTTTAAAAACTGCTTGCCAAGAAGTAGTGCTTGCTAAGCCTCATTTTCCCTCTGGCTGTATGTATTCAGCTCATCACAATATTGTCTAACAAGGTTAAGAGAAAAAAACAGAATTTCCCCTTGCTCCAGGGATCAACCGGTAAAGCAAGCTAAAATTATCTGGGAAAGGCTGGTTCTGAAATAGCACTGGCAGAGAAATGGGCTGGTTTATGTGTATCCTGCTCATATTTATTTCCCAGGCTGGCACCATCCAGGACGCTGGGCTGTGAAGTGACGCTGCAGAACATGGGATTTGTTGGGATGCTGGGGTGGATCCACCTGGGACTTCAGTCCCTGATCACTGCTACTCCCCTCAGAATTGGGACCTTGCATGTCCCCAAGGCTGTGCTCTCTTCCACTCTGTACCCTCTGACTGCAGAGAAGGTCATTATGTTTCTTCTTGTCCTGGGGGTGGAGAAGTGTTGCGCACACAGAGGCAGTCTTAGTTCTTCCCAGCCTCCCAGGACAGCCTTTCAAAATTACTCTGGAAGAAAAGGAGAGACTGATAGTGAAGAGGGGAAATTGCAAGTCCTTTGCAGGGAGGAAAAGAATGATAGATGCTGGGAGAGAGGGGAGCAGGGGATGCAGAAACCAACAGAAATATGGGGCAAGCAATACCAAATGCCATAGTGGCAGAGTAAAGATAAAGGGGTATGTAGAGGGCACTGTGACAAGATGCACTTTTATCTGACATAAGAGTATTCTTGGTGCCATCTAATCTGTCTTTTACCTTTCTTTGCTCCTATTCCCCTTCCTGTAAAATTCTTAGTGGTGCAAGAATATAAAAAAAGCCTAGGATGAAATCCTACAAGGAGTTTTTTTGTAATGATGGGGAGGTATTGGGACCTGAAATTGTGCAGCTCATCTTTCAAGGAGAAGCAAAACTCTTCCCTGCTCCTGCAGGCAGAAGACCTAATGTGCCCCAGAGTTGTTCACATGGGATAAACTGCTTCTGTCCAAGAAGGATGGAACTGGGGCTGGTGTGGCCCCTGGCCCCTGACTGTCACAGCTGTGGATTGCTGAGGAGTGATTTGACATGAAGATTGTCTAATTTGGCATCTCTGATGAATAATGAATGGGAAAAGTCAATGTAGTAAAAGAGACTTTTTGAGTCTTTGGAGGTAATAATCCATGCTTCCAATTTCCCAAATGGTCTTGCCTTTTGCTTCAGTAATGAAATCTATTTTTCATAGTTTGGCCTTTTGGAGCTACCTGATTTGTTTCACTCTTTGCATTAGTTAAAAAATTTTAAATTGCTTTCTCTGAGGTTTTGCAGAGTGATTGTGCAGTTGAATGGGCAGAAAGATGTATTTACATGCAGACAGATCCTTCAAGGTTATTAATTCTGGGATATTCATATTTAGTTCCATACACAGACTATCTTTTATTCTATAGTCATAATACTGGTCTACCTTGAGATAAGTTGTTTTTTCTTCGATATCGTATTGGCTTTTCTTAGACTTATTGAAGAATAGAATTCAAAATTAACAACATACACTAATTAATTTAATATTAATTATGAACTGTAAATACAGTCAAGTTCTAAGCAGTAAACAATTGACATAGACTGCAGCATATAAAGTTATCTCCTATAATTATGATGAAATAACGCATATATGATTATATGTTTATATAATTGTTTGCGTTATCTCCAAGGAACTGAGGTCTGTACTGGCTTCATGCACAGCAAGATGCTTGCCATGCTTTGTCTGAACACCGGGAAGCTGAGCTTTCCAAGTGTTGTCTGTGTGCAGGTGTTAAATGGATGGCTTAGATGGTGTCCTTGGTTGAATTGCTGGTCTCTCCACAGCACAGAGGCATAAGTGTGTGGCCAGAGGGCACTCCTGATGATAGAGTGTTTTCTGGCAGGAGGTGTGTGTGTATTCCCACCCTCACAGCATCTCTCTGGAGGGCAAACCCAAACCTCATAATCCTTCTAGAGATTACTTCACTTGTTCTGGACTCTAGCCATCTTGCTTTATAGGTATACTGGAGGACTTTACACTCGGGTTTTAGTCTAAGGGGTGTGTGAAGGCCAGCTTTAGAGGGTATAAGTACTAAGGAGGACTAGAGGTGATATTTTCCTCAGAGTGTTGTTTCATTGATAGCTTTCTAGGCAGTATTTTCCTGCCTCAACACAATCCTCTCAAGCACACTTACAGGACTGCATGAGCTGCGTTTTAGGGCGTTAATCTGTCTTACCTTTTGACATTGGCACAGATGTGTCTAGCTCTGATTTTTTCTGCAGAGCTCTTGGGAGCCAGTGTAGACTGGGTATGCATCTGTCATGGTGTAAAAGCTCCCCTGTTGTCCATACCATGGTTCTGTAGTACTTCTCATGTTTAATGTGTCTCAGAGTTGCCTGAGCTTGCTTACCTCTGAGTAGATGGTACTGTTCTGTGGCTTGAGTGGAGTTGCAGGCAAGGGAGAACTGCTTTCTGAGGGTGTGCTATACCACTTGTTTGTATAACAAAGCTGTTTCTCAGCTTTGGGGTAGAATTTAAAGTCAGGAAGAGATGCCTGATGCTAAAAAGTAGCATTTTTAAAGGCCAGATTCTGTCCTGATCTGATAGCCTACCTTTATTCAGATCCCACAATTGAAGCCAAAGGGGACTGTACTGGCACAGTCAAATACAGAATATACCCTACTACCCCTGAAATAAATGACAGGTCACACTGATACACCCAATATCATATTTCTTCAACGTGCATACAAGACATTAACTAATTAACCTGGTAGTGCTTTTATTTAATGAGGTCTGAGTACCAGGATGCTCACAGGAGTCTATTCTCTAAGCACTGCTCTCTAAAGAACATGCCTTTTGGTTTAAGTGCCACACACACAATAGTATTTTATTGGTCATGCTGTTTTTCTCCTACAGTGCCGTAGGGGGTTTTGTGTAGCAATGGGCTGGAGAATCTTTCTTTGTGTTAGGTGCCATGATGCAGTTTCCTAGTGCTTGAATTTTCATTTAAATGATGTTTAAAAGTCCATGAATTCTCACAGAAGTGGGAGAAAGAAAGAAGTAACTAAGAAAACCATCAGTCTTAAGTGAAGATCTGTCTCCTGTCTTAGGCTCACTTTGCTGCAGTGTGTTGCATATTTTAGCATTGTAGCTTGGAGATTTGAAATACAGCTGGACTTAGATGAGCTTTGGCTCCCTGTTAATCATTTGTCCTTCCTGGACACTGCCTAGGCCTGTGAGGTTCGTTCCGCTCTCCACCACAGAGCCCTTGTCTGACCCTGAGAACAACTCCCCGAGGCTGCCTGCTGTGTTTTGGGGCTCAGCAACCTTACTGCCCTGCTGATTGCCTGTCTGAACAACCCTCGGCCCTGGCAAGCATGGTGCAGCCGGGTGTGTGTGTGGGAAGGCCATGGTGGGTGCCTGCTGGCATCTGTCTGACCTCTGGGCCAGCTTCACATCCTGCTCCAGGCACTGGTTTCACAGCCGGCCGAGGGTCAGCCACGCCGCGGACAGCAGGAAGAGCGGTTCATCCGTTTCTGCAGACTGCTCAGAGTCACGTTTTTATCTGTGCATGCAGAGCTGTGGTTATCAGCTGTTGCCTCCAAATAACCTGGGAACAAGACAGATTAGAGGCTTCCACCAGACAAGTTAAATTGTGCATCAGATTGGTTGGGATTCCGCTCATTGAGCAGCTGAGGTTTGGTTTATGTGGTTGCAGGGCCACTGACACACCCCCTGATTCAGAGTAACTAAAGACCACTGAGCTGCTAAGCTTTTTAAAAGCTTTATAGATAGGCAATATGGGGAAGATTGATTAAAATACATTTATGGATATAAGTGGCATTGCATATTCTGTGTATAGTTTATCCTTATTTCTCCTAAACTCTCATATCATAAATTCTCTAGCAGACATCTCTGGTATATTAAATATACTGTCAGGCACACAGTTTTGTTTTGGCTTCAGCTGTTAAATTTTTATATGGTGGTTTTTAGTGTTTGTTACAAGTGCCTTAACACCACTTTTTCCTGCTTT
This sequence comes from Rhadina sibilatrix, assembly GCA_013400275.1. Taxonomy (NCBI): domain Eukaryota; kingdom Metazoa; phylum Chordata; class Aves; order Passeriformes; family Phylloscopidae; genus Rhadina; species Rhadina sibilatrix. Next base: position 209,039 of record VWYO01007446.1, read on the forward strand.
CTCTCCCTAATCCCTCCTCCTTTTTCTTGCTTTATGCTGAATCTGTACTGAATAAAGGTGGCTGGTCAACAGTCACATATATCAGAAATTTCTGCTTGTCTGCATCATATGTACTACCCCTGAATTCCTCCATAACTATTGGGTTCTCCAAACAGTCCTTTCTATGTTCTCAAGGCTAAAACTCAAAGCAGAGAAAAGGGATTTCTGTCCATCTCCCTCGTGTCTGAATGTCCAGTTTGGGTTGTATGTGGCAGGAGTTAATCCAAGGGCTGAAGATGCCCATGCTGGAGCCCCTGCACCTCCACTGTAAACAATTTGCCCCTTTACTCTAAAGCAGGGTTAGTCTGATTCTTCAGGTGATTCATTTGGGCTTTTGCATTCCCAGAAAAGTTTAAAGTGCATTTTTCTCTTTGCACAGCAGAATCACAGCACTGGTTGAGTTTCCCCTAGTCCGTCACCACGAGATCATCTTGCAAATACCACCAAAATGCAAAGATAAATATGGGGTTGTATGGCTGCTCTGTAGTACAAGCACAGCCTGAAGAGAAGATGTGCAGTTCCTGCCAAGGGAGCCAAAATGATACTGGGTTTATGCTAGATACAAGAGCAGGCTTTGTCAGGCTGAGGATAAAGCTGGCCTGGAATCACCAACCCCTTTTCTGTTGGACTGACAGTCACATCTCCCAGCTAGCCAGGCTGCCACTGCCCTTCTTGTAAAGGCATATTTGAGTGTGGAGTGTATCTGTTATGGAATATGGGATTTCCAAACAAATATTTGAAAAGAAACCTCAGGAACAAAAGGAAACACTAGGCTGCCTTCTTACATGTACTGGCCTGTGCTGCTTAGCAGAAACACAGCAGCCCCATGTCCACAAGAGGCTGTGGGTCCTTCATCAACTCTGTGTTGGTGGCCTTGAAAAGTCTTAAGACAGCGACAGTGTTACACTCAGGGACGGCTCCTGACCTGCCCAGGGAAGGAAATAATCACAGTCTGCTCTGTCCTTGTCCGGTTTGGAACCAAAGATGTCACTGCACCACAAAAGCAAAGAGGAAGAGGAAGGAGGAATGACCTCACCCAGCTACAGCAGAGAGCACAAAGGGGACGAAACCATTGGGGGCAAGCTCAGCTGCTCTAGGAAATTCCCCTCCCCAGCCTTTCTGAAGGCATCATCAGTATTTCCAACCAAACAAGCAATCTTCTGTCTGATGCTTCCTGTCCATGTTCAGCCCCTGCCCCACCCTGTCTGGCCCAGTGCCCACTCTCCCAATGCACCCTTCCCGTGGCAGTGGGACACCTGGACCTGTGCAATGTACCTCCCAGGCTCCAGCCCCACTCTTTCATATCCTGGCACTGGTCACCTTTGCTGCCTTTTCCCATAGGTGACAGAATTTGCACCTGCTGGTGTTCTGCCCCAGTACAGCTCAGAGCCTCTCCTTTGGTAGCAATTTTGTATATAGAATCAAAGAAGAGTTTAGGTTGGAGGAAAACTCTAACACCGTTGGCTCCAACCATTAACTCAACATAACCAAGTCCACCACTAACCCCATCACTAAGTGCCACATCTACTCATGTCCTAAATACCTCCAGGGAATGGGGACTCCACCACTTCCCCTGGGCAGGCTGTTCCAATGCTTGACAACCCTTTCCATGAATGTTTTCCGGTATTTAATATAAATCTCCTGTGGTAAAACTTGAGGTGATTTCCTCTTGTCCTGTTGTTACTTGTTGCCTGGGAGGAGAATCCAACCCCCACCCCAGCACAACCTCCTTTCAGGTAGAGAGCCTCCCTGAGCTGCCTTTGCTCCAAACTAAACAATCCCAGCTCCATCAGTTGTTCCTCATGAGATCTGTGCTCTAGACCCTTCACCATTTTTGTGGTCTTTGTTGGGCATGAAATCCATCACCTCAATATCATAGCTATGGATTAAAACAAAACAAAAAAGTTGCAATGGGTCCTACCACTTCATCCAGGCTGCCTCTGTATTTGTTCTGGGCAAGCAGACCCTGATTTTCCTTTGCTGATGAATCATCCTTCAAGCTTTTGCCCTTCCTGGGAGTCCCTTTGGGGTGTGTTCAGGTGACTGAGTCTTGGTCAAGAGTCTGTCCTGCTGTATTTCAATGAAAGGTGAAGGGCTATATTGGGGAAGGGCTAGTATAAAACAGTTTGTATCACACAAACATTACTGGAGATAAACTCCCAAAGTATCCAAATGCTCTGTGCCTTTTTTTTAACTGACTAAGTAATGAATGAAAGCCTTATAAAGTCCAACTTTTAAGAAATTGCAATTTCATTTGATATAGGCAAAATAAATATAAGCTTGTTTTTTGACAAAAATATTATCAGAATTATGTTTTCTACTTCTAAATAAACTAAAACAACTAATAGGTGAGCTACAGAGATGTGTAATGTGCTTTTGTTGTGAAGGAGTGCATGCATCCCTTTGGATATTTGCTGACTCTTTTATACCCATGGTTACCCCTGGTTTCTTGATTGTGTTAACCTCCCAAGGCATGTTGGCAGACTCTCAGGTGCATAAATACCTGGAGAAGAGTTCAGTTTTAACTGGGGAAACTCAGAGTGGGAACTGAAACCACTTTTTTTCTCTCCTACAAGAGTGAAAAAGGTTTGGGTCCCATGTTTGAACTAATTGGCTTAGTTAATTAGAGACTTGTTTTGGTCTGTCCTGCTTGTGCATTAGTCCTGTGATAGGAATATGAGCAGAGACTCCAGGGAGCAGAAAGATTTATCAACTACTTTTACATTATCTCAATTGGTTTTCCTTTAACACATGGCATGAAAAAAAGTATGACAGCAAAAGTATGATGAAGAAATATGGTGTGTATTGCAAGACTCAGCACTCATTTGCAAATGCAGTTACTAAATCTTTGGTTGCACAGAGTTTGGCTCCAGTAAACAAACACTAAGATAAATTCAGGTACAGCTTACAAGGTATTCTTTATACTGTGAGATCAACCAACATGTCTTGCAAGGTTAGAGCTATTTTTTTTTCCACTCTTCCTTCATCCTTTCCTTACTGCAGAGGAAAATTCTTTTTGAAGTCTTTGGGCATGGTGCTTCAAAGGAAAATTATAACCTTAAACATAAGGTTCTCAAAACTTGAATATCCCCGTGTCTTCTCAAGGTGATGAATTCTAATTCTATCATCATGAAGAAGATGAAAAAAAATGAGCTGTCAGTCTCATCAGCTTTTTTAGAGGAGTGATGAGATAAATTGCAGAGTTAAACAGCTAAATGTTGGAGTAAAAATACATTTATTACCTTTTTGAAGTCAACGCATATTACTGAAATGTTCAGCTTGCCTTGAACAGAGCAGTTTGCTGATAGATTTCTTAAATTACCAAGCCAGAATTCGTATGGGAATATGCACATGTCAAATAGGTATCTCTAATAGAAAGAAATTGGTAAAGTTTGTCCTCAAACATCACAACAAAAATATCTTTATTTTCCCAAACACTGATCTGGACATTCTGAGTGGTTAGGTCCAGCATCAGCTGGGGCTTCATCCTCTTCTAAGAGGTGATGAAGTTAAAAGTAGTATTGCAATGTGTTCATTCTTCAGCCAAGTAATTAGAAAATATTTGGAGAATAACAATCCTTTTCTAAGCTAAACCTATTTCTATCAAGAAGGGCTTCTGTGACTGCTGTTTCAGCCTTTTGATTTTCATTCCAGCTTTGCCATTTAGATTGTGTCAAAATGTGAAGATTTTTATGGCCTTTCTCCTCACCATTTATACCTCTCCTTCACCTCCTGTACCTGTTAGGTATATTGGACATTAGAAAGCTTATATTTTGCTTCCAATTTCATTTAATCTTAGGCTTAATGATGTTGAAAATTCACAGAACCTCTAGAGATCTCTTGGGCTCCAGTCTCTATGCTTACAATTTGCATGAAGGTAAAATCACATGGGAAATACTCAGGAAAATGAGGTATTTTCTTCACCATAGAAAATACCTTCCTCTGACAGCTGCAGAATCCTTGATTAGTCTTTGTCTTTCGCATCCCTTTTTAGGGATGTTATCTGTGCCTGGGTGGTATCTTTGTAGCAGGCTGCAGTGAGTAATTTATTTCCTACTGACTGACAAAGAGGAAGGATTATATCAAGACACTGATTGCTGAACGGTCCTGATTGCTTTGTTACTGGCACTTTGGAGAGGGCTGGGGGAGGGAGCCTGGGGCCTGCTAGCCTCAGGATCGACACTCTCTAAACACACTGAAAAAGACGGGGAGAAGAGAGATTTTTTTCTTTTTTATTGCAACACTTTAGGAAATGGACAGTTCCCCTGGCAACAAACTGCTGCTGAAGTGGTGTTTACATCATCTGAAGGGTCTGTGTCCTTGAGACCAGGAGTCCAGAACTTGCTCCCAGCTCTGTCCTCAGACCAAGTGCTGCTGGAGAAAGGCTTGAGGGTCACGCAAAGCAGAAACATCCCTTGCAAGTTCTGCTCTTGGGCCAGCTGTATCCACACCTATTTTTCACCAGCTGGATGACTGTGGGCATAGTATTCTAACTCAGGAGACCACAGTGAAAGGTCCAGGTTTCAATAACCCCTGTTGTGCTTCACCTTAGAGGTGCTCAGCACTACTGAGCCTCTGGGTGCTGCCAAACACCTCTGGAGACCTTGCTGTGCCCGTTTCCCAGGGAAAGGCTGCAGACTGTGTGGGAGGCATGGCTGGAGCCCTGCTGCAGTACTCTGGTGGGCAGGGGGGATGGTTTTCTGAGTCTGAGGGCAGTGCAACACAAGTTGTGTGCAATGAAGGATCAGAGCTTCTCTGTTTATTTCCATTGTGGGTCAGTGCATGGGGCTTATCTGCCATCTGCTGAATGTGGGAATCTCTATTGCACCAGCTCTGTGCTCATATGCTGATGGTGTAAAATCTGCTTAGTCATGTAGAGCTGAGCTTCTCCTCAGCATGCATGTCTGGAAGAAAAGAAGTAGTCATACACCAATTTTGTCCTATACTTTCATGGAAATTAATGGTACTATGTTGCAGATCCCCCTTCCCAAGGGCTAAATTCTTGAGATGCAGATTGTTTGGAGAACCAGGAAATGTGTTGACAGGACTAAGAAAGGGTTCTGAAGGCAAGGTCTCCTTCTTAGGCCTGGGAAGGTGGGGAAAGATCTGTCTAACAATGGTGGAATGGTTCCCATGACATGGAGAGAAGAGGAGTCTGCTTTTGACATTTATTTTGGGAACTGACTGTAATTTTATCTGCCTTCAGCACAGCCCAGGCTCCTGTCTTGAATGATCTGTTGCTGCACAACAGGAGGAAGGGATTGCTCTGCCTGCCATAATATATTTAGTGCAGACTTTTTTGGAAGTAGCATTTTGATTAGAGACAGCCACGATGGATGAATTGGTTTAAAAATTAAAGTGGAGGATGTAGGCGTAATAATTTCTTTCTTTTCTTTGATGTGAAGATATTTAAATGTACATCTCATCCAACTAGACCTGACCTGGGGTCATTCAGATGAGGGTTAGTTATGTAGTGCTGTCTCTTTTAAGTCTAGCAATACCTGTACTGACACAGCCATGGCTCAGCATCAGAATTCCCACTCTAAACATGCCTATTTTCAGGGATTTATGTAACTGCTGCTGGAATTTCCTCCTGACTGGTTGACACTTGTCAGATCTATTGAAACCCTGTCAACAAATCAGGGGGGAAAAAGTAATTCCTCTTGCCTAGAATGAAAGTAATTTTTAAGTAATTAAAAGAAAAAAAGAGGAGAACTGAAAACCATATAACTTAAAGAGGCAATCAGTAACCTTAGAAGAGGCTGCTTGGGTGGCTCCCAAGAACCCTTCCAGTCTCAGTGGTTCTGTGATTGTATGAACTGTGAGCATTAGCGGTGTGAAGCTATGTGTTCTTGAAAAATTGTTTTAGAAACACAGCATTGGGGATAACAATCCCTGCTCAAGATGGGCAGTAAGTCACACACCTGAGGTGAGACAAGATTTTTATCTGAAACCTCCACCCCATGGTGGAAGAAGCTGGTTTTTATGTAAGTGCTGTACATCTGACAAAGAAATCCCATCACATTGTTTACTGTATATGGTGCACATGTATACTGCAGTATAACTCTATAAAATGCATTCACTGATGATACTCTTCACAGAGTTCCTTTAGGCATTACCTGAATTCACTGATGTGACAAGCTGCTCTGTGATGCTGTGGATCTCCCTATCCCTCCAGCAGAATCTGCAGTATGCCACAGAGGTGGCCAGAAAACTTTCTCACTGGGTAAAGTTCTGCTTTTTCAGAGGACTTGTGCTCAATTTTGCCAGGATTCAGTTTGTCAGAAGCTGTAGTAAACACTAAGTGCCATGGTGGCACATAGTCTGAAGAGGGAGATGGTAAAAGCTGTGCACACAAAGTGAGGAGGCTGTTGTGCAAGCCAGCACGTGGCAGCACGTACCACAGAGTGACACCAAGGTAGTGATTTGGTTCTGGAGCTTCAGGTTTGAGCTACCTCATCTCTCTCTCCAGCACCTTCCTCCCTGAGTGATGCTTGACTGTCCACTGGGAATGAGTTGTGTGGAGGAGAAGCCTGTGTCTCTCTGTGCCCATCTCCTCATTGCCAGGTGTCTCACTGGCTTCCTGGCTGCAGTGTCTTTGGAAAGGTGGGATCTTTCTGGTGGTGGCTGTCACTTGCTGGTGATTGCTGTTGGAACGCTCACTCTCCAAGCACCTCTGCATCAAAGACTTCATTTTTATGCATGTTCCTGCCACATCTGCCTATAATTAAAGCTAAGCAACGAATTGGAGCATCAGCATAAGTCTGTGAATGCCAGTGCTGCAGTATTCAGTTGCCTGTGTGTAATGAAGCAATAATTTTGAATGTGTGAACCTTGTCTCATGGCTGACTTGATACAGCATCAGTATTGGCTTCATTCTGCTGTTGTTGCCTTCTAGTGTGATCCTGTGCCATGTGAAATTATGCAGTTGGGTCTGCAGAGTATAAACACAAGAGCAGATATTTGTAAGACTGTCCAAAGTAAACTATAAAAATTATTTTTCATTTCTTGGCTTCCTCTTTCACAAGACTTTCCCACCATAACATTTTCTAGTGCATCCCTTCACTAGGACAGGCAATGTGCTGGTTTAATATTTCTTTATTCTATTTTGGTTCTTCTGCCACCCACATCAGTATGGCGTCTTAACTATCACATGCAGATTTGAAGAGAGAAGGCTTAAAAAAAAAGAGAGAAAAACAGCCTGCTAATTAACATTCTAGTTATTCTCTCTAGTGGGAGAGAAATTGTTCTGTTACCATTTAATTCTTGAAAAGCATTCAGTGTAAAGGTTTTGGGAAGAACTTTCTAAACACTTTGCTTAATAAAGCAGCAATTGTGTGAAAATGAGAATAGACAATGATTGGAGAGACAATGGAATATGATTTCTGAAAAAAAAAAAAAGAAGAAAAAAAAAAGCCCACTGTGCAAACTGGAGTCTGCTAGTGTCAGTGTCTGCTATGGTACTGGTGCAGAATTGATAAACTAAACTAGAACCAAAAAAATCTAAGTAATGGCCATCTGCCAGTCACTGGATGAAAAGATACCCTTTTGCTGTCTTTTGAAGCTGGAACAGAATTAAAGATGTTTTACTGAGCAAGACTATAGGAAAGGCCATTCCAGATAGTGAGTCCTTACTCTGGTAGATATGGAAATCAAAAGTCATATTGGGGGGCTACCCATCTATCTGCCTGTGTATATGGTGGTCATTACTCAGCTGTGCAGTCAGAGTTTGGGGTTAATTAACATCAGAAGATGAGAAAGGAGGGATGACTGCAGGGAGTAGCTGTGCATCTAGCTTCCTAGCCTTATGTGGCAGTTATTTGTTGTTATTTCTCAGAGAATCCAGTGGCTAGACTGACACTATGTAGACAAGATCAAACTGCAATTCAGGGCAGTCCAGTGCCATTTCTTAAAGCTTTTCTCATGTCTTATTCTAATATTCCAAATAAACATGGGCTGAGAAAAAGAGATAAAGCATCTTTTCTCTCATTGCAAAATTCTCTAAAAACTATCAGTGGCACCTCAAAAGTGTGAATGAACTTTGATCTTAACTCTGTGCTTCAGTACAAGTCTTCACAAAAAATTCAGTATCATGCTACCAATTGCCTCTGAACACAGGGAAACAAGCTGAAATAAAATATGATGCAGAATGTACAAAAACAGCCTAGGAGGAAATGTGGGCATACTGCAACATTATGTTTGACATATTTTTATCATTGCTGAACATCTAGTTCTCAAAAAAAAAAACCCAAAAAAAACACCAAAAAAAAAAAAAAAAAAAAAACCAAAAACACACACAACAAAAAAAAAAAAAAACAAAAAACCCAAACCAAACAAAAAAAAACAAAAAAAAACCAAAAAACCCAAACCAACCCAAACAAAACAAACAAAAAAAAACCAAAAACACCACACACAACAAAAAAACAAAACAAAACCAAAAACAACCCAAACCCAAAACAACAACAAAAAACTCTACCACACCCCAACATGCAACTTCTAGTGCATATTTTCCCTAGATATGCCTTTAAAAATCTGTTTAGATTCAATTGCTTCTGGTTCAGGCAAAAGGAACTGTTTAAAACAACATACATAAAAGAAGACAGAGTATTACCTTTTCAGTTTTTATAAACTCACTGGTAGCTTCAATGATGAAAAATGATTCTAAGCACAAGTTATATCTCATATCTGATGCCAGGTAAAAATAAAACTACAACAGACACCAAAACATACTCCTTGGTTAAAGTATAAGGAAATGAGGGCTTTTCCCTGTTCTACCCATCAGTCTATAAGTGAAGTTTATACCTAAACAATACAAGGAAGGGTGCATTAGAGGTAACATGGGTAACACAAAAACATGTAGGGAGGGATTCCACACTGGAAGTGTGTAGTAAAACAGGATGTGACTGAACAGAGCCAGACTTGCCTGCACTGAGATAAAAACAAGTATTTGGATGATGGTAGTGCAGCTTTTGTGTTATTGAACATACCTACCACTTAGAAAAAAAAAAATATCCCTTCCATGTTGGAGGAATCTGTTCTTCCTAGGGAATTCAGCTGAATCTACTTCAGTGTCTTCCTTGAATCTTGTTAGGGCAGATTTTTCTGTTACAATTTTTTGCAGCAAGCATGGGACTTCATGTTGTGGAGGGGGTAAATTCATCCTTTGAAGACCCCTTTTTTTGTTGTTTTTGGGCTTGAGGGGGTTTCTTTGAAGGTTAGTGCTAATGCATCTGTGAGTGTGTACCCTTGTAGGCTGCATTGATCTGAGTCAGTCTTGCCTGGGCTCTATGAATGTCAGCAACTTAAGAATGAAGAAATTATTTCAACCCTCAGATAACTTGACAAGAGTGAAGGAAATGCAGAGATGCATCCTAGGTTATAGAGGATATTGTGCGATAGGGAGGACTTGGGGAAAACCAGGTAGGATTCATGCATCCTCTGCCTTGTGATTAGTGGGGGGAACTTTTGTGCAGACAATAAAGTGACTGAAGAGAAGCAAGAGAGCTGAGTAAGGAAAGAATATGCCTGGCATCAGAGAATCCATTTCTCCACAGCTGGGCACATTGGTGCATGCCCATCTCATGTCAAAATTCCTGTGTATCCTTAATCCATGAGATGAGTGTATTGGACAGCTAAGGGACCACCGGGAAGCATTCATCTGAGAGAAATATACCTTCCCATGGGGAATTTCATATGCTGCCTGTGGGAGAACATTGGCATGCATCTGTGTCCCTGGGCAACCCAGAAATGTTGATCTTGGCCACCCTTGCTGGCTTATTTCCCACCTTGGCTTGAGATTTGGATTGCTTAACTATCCCCATGCTACCACATGCCCGCTGCAGGATGGGGGACATTGCAGGTCAGGCAACATAGTGTGGGCATGGAGGCATTATGTATAGGAGCATTATGGGTCTCAAAACCAACATGTTTTCTATCCTTACAGGACTGTAGTGAGTCTCAGGTCTAGTGGTCCATGATGAGATGGCAAAAAGGCACCAAAATCAATTCTGTTTCCCTTTTATAGTTCATCCACCCCATATCCAGCCCAAATACCAGGTGCAGCAGGAAGCACTGTGCCCTAGCTACAGAATTATTTCCTTCTGCCATTAAAAGAAATTTTAATGCACAGCAAGCTCCATTGAAGTGCAAGTGAAGGGCCCATTTCATAAAAGATTTAGGCACTGTCTCGGTGTATACTTTTGATTTATACAGCAGGGAGCTTATACTTGGGAAGAAAAAGGGGAGGGGGAGGATTTTGCTTTAAATTACAGGGGTTTTTTTTCTACTCATTTTGCATTCAAAAGCCCAAATATATTTTCTCTTTCTCTTCACTTGATTTATGACCTTATAAAAATGAGATAGAATCAGCCCAGAAAGAAACAAAGGTTAGGTCCTCCCAGAGCCTGAAGCCTTTGTGTAAGTCCCTGAAGAACAGCTGTGCAAATTACATTTACTGCTATCAGATAAAGTGGAGACAGAGAGCAGTTTTTCTAACAGGATCTGGACACGATTCCATTTTATTTTGTCATTTTGAATGCAGGTTTGATTTTGTTTGCTGGTAATCACAGCCTTTAACATTACCTTGCCAAAAATGGCTATTGCAGGAGAACTCGCATCAGTACGGTATCAGCACAGGCAGAAAGAGAAACATCCTGTTTATGTGAATGTCCCTAACAAAAGCAGTCAAGATCTAAACAGATAGAAGAGAATGCCAGTAACCATGAAACAAACTACATGCCAGATGTTAGTCACGCTGCTTAGAGCACTAGGAGAAGTTGATCAGCTATTATGTTGATGAGTGCAGCTTATGAACCTGTAGAGAAGGGAAGCGACAGTTGTCATTTGCATGATTAAAGTCTTGTGTAGTACTTCTACATTAAATCATAAATAATTTCATTTTACCTGAGTGTATTAATTAAAAGCTTACATTTTAAGGCATTTAGTTTCCTTTCTTTACAAGTTCATATAAAGCATTCAAAAGTAGAAATTAATTTTATTTTACAGACTAAGAAAGCCACAGAATCACAAATCAATTTAGGTTGAAAAGGATTTCTGGTCCTAGCCCCTGCTCAGAACATGGCCAGATTCAAAGTCACAAGTTGCTCTCATGTTAAATTTGAGTATCTCTATGGAAACTAGTTTTTTTTTTTTTTTCATTGCTTAACCATGTTCACAGTGGAATTGTTTTCCATCCATCCAACCAAGCAGAAATTCCCTCGCTGAAACTTGTGTCTGTTGCCTCTCATCCCTTTGCAGTGCACCTCTGCAAGGACCCATCTTTGCTATAGTCCTCCAAAGGCCCTGTTGGGTTGCCGTGAGGTTTGCTGTGAAGCCATCTCAGTTCCAGGCTGGACAGGCTCAGTTCTCACAGCCTGACTTAGCTGGCAGGGGTTCCAGCCCCAGTCATCTTTGCAGCCCTCTGCTGAGCTCACACCATTTTTTGGATCTCATTTCTCTTCTGGAAGATGTAAAACTGGACACAATGGCTTCACTAACACCACAGAGGAAAGTTGTGGCCTTTCACATGCTGACTCTATTGGTTTGCCCTGTGTGTTTACTGATGGTACACTCAATCCCTCTGTCCAGGTGGCTGAGGAAGATGTTTAACAGTGGCAGCACTGATATTATCATTCACAACAGCTGCTAATTGTACTGACTGCTGTGTTGTCTTTTCAACCCAAGGTCCATCTTCTCATCCATCTAGTATTTGTCACTTCTGAACCACGCTTAAATTCTGCTACTGCTTCTCTCTCCTGTGATGGGGGTAACTTGGAGCAGAATATTCAGGATTTGCAGAATGGTAGCATAACAAATTGTGTAATAAAATCAGAATCTGATTGTTCAACTTGCTTTTCATTTTGAGATTTTTTTGAGAAAGTAGTTGTGTTTCTCAAAGACTAATAGGAGTATATTTTTCTTGTTTAAAGCTCCTTTGAGTTTCCAGAAATCTTTGAGAAAGGAGAGTGTGGGGAAGACTAAGGTTGAAAGTGAAGGCACTGAAGCCAAGACCAGCAAAGTATGGATTTGTAGAGGAATAAGACCTGTATATACCCAGAAATACTTGTAGCTAGCAGACACTATAAGCACTTATACTACTCTGTGTAGTTTTACTGTTTGACTAAGGAAGGAGATATTTCCCCTGCAGCTGTGCATCCTTTTTTCAAATAAAAAAACTTTCACAGGAGCCTTTGAATTTTGATAGAACTTGAGCAGGTTGAAAAGAAATACCTGACTGTGCTTGGTTTGTTGATATTAGGTAGATTTTTCAGTAGTATCAAATAACCTGCTTCACTGTATTAGTAAGCACTCATTGTTCTGGATTTTATTAAAGGATACAAGGAACAGTAGCAGCATTATGATATCATTATATGTTACATATCTGCTTGATAATCAGGTTGTGTAGTCAAAATGAAGTAATTTCATACTGAACCCCAAATTTACAGAACAGTGTCTCATGAGATCTTTTGAAATGTGAGTTTTCTGTTTCAGGTAGCTTTCTTATTTTCTGAAACTGCTGAGAGTTGTGGTGGACCATATACCTCTAAGATTTGCAATTCATGATGGGGTCGGATTTCACTATCTTGACCAGCCCAAGGTGGTGGAAACCCCTTATGCCTCATTGCTCAAGGAAGTATTTGGTGGGCACTTGACCACTGTTTTTTTCTGTACTGTAATCTGATAGTAATGAACAGTTCTGGCTCTTTTCTTGCCTGGCAGGTAATAGTGGGAGCTTCCAAGCTACACCAAGGTCACAGGTAAGTCTGTCCTAAGATGTGGTGCAGATTTTAAACATAGGGAGTTGGAGGGCCATGCCAAAACCAAAACAAAACAGGGAAATAAGGGTAAATAAAATGTAGCACACACTCAAGGTGCATATGTTGTGTGAATATATCTGTGCATTATCATGTTCATTATGTATTTTTCTCAGAAGCATCAGCCCCAAGAGCAAGGGTAAGGTGACACTGTAGAATGATATGCTTTTCTAAAGGCCTGTCAATGGGGGTTTAGATTTTTACTCTTCTCCCCTCATCTTCTCTTGAATATGAAATAGTTTCTAGCTGGGCTGTTTAAAAGATTCATAAGGAGAGTCCAATTCATGTTGGTGATTCATTTGTAAAGCTTCAGGTGAGGGGAAACAAAAACCTGCAAAGAATTTCCAACAGAAAAATGTATGTGGAGGAGTCAGAAAATTATTTCCTGTATGGACCAAAGCCTTCTGCATGGCGGAGTGTCAAAACTGCAGCAGTCACACTACACTGACACCCACACACTGGCATTTTGCTACTGCCTCTATATGCACTAGAGCAGGCAGAGACAGAACATTGTGAACTGGGTTTTTGAAAGCCAGGATGTAGAATTCAATCTTTCAGAAAGCAAAACATTGTCAACAAAAGACAGTGATTGTGCTTTAAAGCCACCTGGGAGCAGAAGGAGAACACATGCTCAAGCATTCAGAAAGCTAAGGAAGCCACACATTGTTCTGCTCCTGATTTTGCCAGTGAGATGTGAAACTGAAACATACAGAGAAAAATCAAGTTGCCTACCTATGCTGAACTTGAAGGCTTCTCTCCTCCTGAGATAATTCTGTTTAGTCATTTGTTTCTTCTCCTGAGCCTTATGCTGGGATAAAACAGGAGAATGATGAGGGTGGGAAATAAGGGGACACAGCCACTGCCAGCAGTGTGGAACTCTCAATGGCTTTTGAACACCTCCAGGTCCCCTGACTACACCAGCACAAGCCAGTGTTGCACTATTATGAGAGCAGCATTGCATTTGAACAGTAGCCCCTAGAGTTGCCCCAAAGTGTTACTCCGCTGATATGCTGGAAAACAGCTATTAAAAACACAAAATGACAGAAGAAATAGCCACTGAAGTCAGTGTGAATGTGAGGCAAATCTTTTGGAATGCTAAGTTTTGCCATGGGACAGTAGACAAGAAATGAAATGTTGTTATCTAGATTTCCTAGATATTTCTTTACACTTCTTTGGAAATAAAAGAGAAACTCTGATAAAAGTGAATGAAACCACTTGAACCCTTTGCCGTGCAGCACAGGTTGGCAGAGAAATGGGGAAGAATGTTGTGATGCTTCCAGATTTTCCAGGAAACTAGCAATGCTCAGGAAATGTGAGAAGTTGGAGTCCCTTGCATGGATGGGTGCCAGAGACAAAAGCATTGTTTTAACAGCTGAAATCTGTTCCCACAGGCCCCATTGAGCAGGGCATAAGTACATACTTAAGCCTATCCCAAGCCAGCAAGGTTCCAGTTGTGCTACTGACTGCATGTGGCAGTCGTGTGACTCTCACTACGTTCACAGCCGTTTTGCTCTGCTTTAACTTCTTTGCTATATCAGAAGTAATTATGTTAAGGTGACCAACCTGAACTGGAACATGGCTTTAGGTTATCTTAAACTAATGAAGGCAAAGATAGGTATTTACACTGTCTGATTCTACACAACTCTTTAGGTGCCTTGAGCCACGTACTAGTATCCAGGTCTTCCCCTTTGGACATACAGGGTAGTTGGGCTATCAGGTTCGTGAGTTCTGAATCACATTTTAATTAGAAGACTTAAATGCCTGTTATAAATATCCTTCTAAAAAGCAAAGTTTTAACTGTGAGAATAATTTAGTGTTGAAATCAATTTCAAAAATAATTTCAGTTTGTCATTCCTTGCAGTCTTTCAGTTGAGCATGAGTGTTCATAAATATACATACATAAACATACATTTCCCCCACTTGCGTGGGATTCTTATAGGGCACATTCTGGCACTGTGCTGCATAAACTGACTCAGGTCCATGGTGTGCTTTACTGTGTATGCCTCCTGAGGGGAGAACTGTGTACACCAGGATGGCTTCTTTTGGTATCAAAATGTAGCATGCGTGTGAGAGCCTGCTTTTCGAAGAAGGTGCCTGGCAGCATTTTACAGTAATTGCATTTTCCTGTGAATAAATATACACTGCATGCTACTATAGTCAGATGGATGATCAAAGCATGACTTACTGAAACCAGATTATAATCTAACAGAGACAAGTTTCCTGGCCAGCCAGGAATGACTGCTAGCTGATGCTATGCAATGTCTGGAAGGGTGGTACAAATGACTTTCCAAGTAACAACTTGGAACATAAGTCTTGGTTTTCCAGCTGCTGTATGTAGTGATTGCTTGTAGACACTGAAAAAGAGCTGTGTGATAGTTTCTGATAAAGCTGCAGTTTTCTCTCATTATTTTTTGAGTGCCTTGCTGGAGAAAAAGCTCCAATTCAGATTGTTACCCTGGACCTTTGCCTTTTTGTCTCAGGAAAAGGAACTGTGCCTTTGAGAGAGCATCAAATGCTTTAGGTTGTTCCAGGAGTGTGAGAAAGGATGTTTACTGTGTAGCCACTGACTAGAGGAGATTTTGCTTCCACTGGAAGGATTTCTCATCCAAGTCCTGGATCTGAAAATACTCATCCAGCTTCATTTATACAAGGCTACACTTAATCCTAGGTTATTGTTTAGGAAGAATAGAGAACAGTTAATAATCATAGTCAATAGCAGATTGTTACCTGTGCACCCAGGACACTTTACATGCCAAATAGTGTCATTGAAGAGAGCCTTCTTCTATGGGTTTCATGTCAAATGGCACCAGCTTACCCTGATGGAGGAAAAGTAACTGTTGAAGTCAAGTTCTTGGTTCATGCCCTCTCCTCAGTATATGTAGCTTTGTGCAGGTTGAAGGTAATGGGCACTGGAAGCCTTGATGGAATGCTGGGTGTAGTGGTGCCCTTTTATGCTACTTTGCATTTCTGACACTCTTTTGATCACAAGATCTATCTGTTCAGAACTGATTAAATCATCTGTGAATCATAGGAAGGCTTGGGGTGAGATTTGGCAGTATCAGTGGAGGGATGTGGGCAGGAAGGTTTTATGGGAGTATGGGATAACCTCAGCTTATATTTTCTGCCACTTGGTACTTTGGTTTCATGCCTCTGGCAGGGGAACTTGTACAGTGGCAGAAAGCAAGGGAGGTATATGCAAATGGTAGGAAGACAGAGCCATATGGTAGTCAGTGTGCTGACTGTCAGTGCTGTCAGTGCTAATGCCCCATAAGCCCCTCATGTTTTCCTCTAGGGAAGAAGACATTTGCATTTTAGCAGATCTTGGTAGTTGTTGACATTTTTGTGGCAACGCCAGAGGCTCTGGACTTATGGCTGGTGTCCTAATGAAATGATGGTTGTGATGTTCATAATCTTGATAGTAGGGCTGGCAAGCAGCACCTGGCTAGCTACTTGACCAGAGATTATCTGTGAGAGTTCTAAAGAAGATAAAGGAAGAATTTGGCAGTTTTATTCCAGCAGTCTCACCACAGTGTTGTTGAAACTAGGTGAACACTGATTTATTTCACCACCTTCAATATACCAGTGAGTCCTTCTGTGAATGCTACAGTCTGTGGCAGAATGCAAATGTGATTTTACTCCCCATTCCTTTACAGCTCCTCTCTTCTGTTGTGCCTACTAACTGGAAGACACAGTGAGGCTAAATGGTGTCCTCAGACTAAGTGCTGTGTATTCATCCGTAGCAACACAGCCTCCAGAGAACAGGTTAAACACAAATGGTCTGTTTGTATATGCCTTACCTTACAGTTACTGTTTTCTCTATACCTTGGGTAGGACAAAGGTTTCAGACATGGAGTCTGTCCTGGAGATCCTAACCAAGAGTTTTAAAACAATTTATAGTTTTCTTGTGATGTAACCAAAGATAAACCCTGTTTATTTAATTAAGGCATGTAGTTGACATCCAAGACAATGAATATGTAGGGCATGTATGTTAGACATTTACCTGAGAGCTTTGTTACCTTTGGATGAAGGATAATGTAAATATTCTCTCATGGCTTAGTTCTATTTCTTGCCCATTTTACAGAAATGTGGATGAAAACCCAATGCAAAATGTAGGTGTCTGCAGTGCAGCTGCCTAGGTTTGAGCTGCTTGCCTTAATTCACTTTATAGTCAGAGGAGTTAAAAATGTCATTTTTAAGGCCTGCCTTATTCAAAACACAATGGCCAAATTCAAACCCACAGTCTTTCTCTCTGTTGAGACAAAAGGGGGTTTAGTTTAGTGGTTCTTGTGCAGATAGACTACAGATGGCTGGAACCCAAATGTGAAGAATCAGAGTGAGGAACTGATTCCATTACATTTTTCTCCATTTTGAAATGCATTTATTTGGTTGTTAATGAGATCCAATGTGCTTCAAAGTTCTAAAACAGAGCAAGTTCTCAGCCATTCCCCAAGTTGGCTCAGCTTTGTTAGTGGGGCTCACAGACAAACTGTCTGGTTTTACATGACACAATTAATTTTAATAACTTCCCATTCAGACAGCATTCTCACTTGCCAAAAAAGAATTTTTCATGAATTACTAAATTAATAATCAGTTCTTACTGACTGTCAGCTTCAGAGAAAGCTGATAGGAAGATGTTCTTGGCTTGTAATACAAGCCTAATACAAGCTTTAGGGGAACTCACCAAGTTTCATCCTATTTTTATCAGCCTTCTCCAGCCACCTATATTCCTCTTTTCCCAGGTGCCTTTTATCAGCTTGTTGAAAATCTGTGGGAAGTGAGACACTTTAACCTTTAAAAGATTCACAACAGGTGTTTACTCTTTTCTCTTCTAGCAAGTCAGAAGAACCAAACAGTATTAAAGATTGAGTCACCACTCACCAGTTCTTTTGTTTATTATTACCAGAAAGCTACCTAGGTCTTAATTAAATTACAGATCTGTCTCCCTGAGACAAATACAGTTTGGCAAGAATTGGGAAAGACAAACTCAAATACGTAATTCAATATTTTTCTCTGTAGTGTCTGTTAGGGTTTTGTTTTAGAATTGTTGCTGAGGACAATGTTTAGAAATAAATATCTAGCTAGTATCTAGTAAACATCTGACTTTGTTGAGGCAGTCATATATAAGGTTGGGGCAATAATGTATGTCCTGATTATTATCCTATAGGTTTGACTGTTAATTGTGATGTGGGATGCTGGACTGGCTTCTAAGCTCTATTCTTCAAAAAACTGTGCTGTAAATGAATGAAAACACTGGAAGAAAAGGGAAGAATTGCTATTGTCTAATCACAACAGTCCAGGCAGGCTGCCATAACAACATTTTTAAGCCCTCATTCAATAATTAGATCCAGCTACAAATGTATTTGTTTAGCAAAGTCCTCTAGTTGGCAAAATGTCTCAAATTTCCTTTGAAAAATGCTGTTGTTTGCTTAATACATCATTAGATAGTTTACAAATTGCTTGTCTGTGAATTACTATGTTCAATAGCAACTTATTAATTAGATTAATTTGGTTTGGTATATTGCTAGAAATAGCTTATCTTTATATGAATGTATAATTTTATTTCATTACAGTTACAGATATAACACTGTTGACTAGCGACAATGCATCCACTTTTCAGAAAATACTGTAAATTTCTTGCAGGCCAAGCCAAAAAAAAAAAAAAAAAAAAAAAAAAAAAAAAAAAAAAAAAAAAAAAAAAGCATTTTTTCAGGGTTTCGATGACATGGAACAGATTTTTCTTGAGGGAAAGAAAGATCCATCTCATGTCTTTTGCATGTACAATACCATGTGCTTACTGTGACTCTTCCTTCAGGTTTTACACGGCTGCTGATGCGGCTCGTTGGGAGACTGGGCTCTAAGGGTCTTGTTTTACAGTTCTGGCTGCTCCAGGTAATCTAAACACATTTCAGACAGACAAATGCAGACCCCTGAGCTAGTACTGCTTGCATGCAGAAGTACACCTCTGTAGCTGAGGTTCCAGTAAAACCCACCTCTCCACAAGCCAACATCCATAATTTTACGAGGGTGGTCTCAGCTGGATCTATGTTGACATCTTAGGACAAACTGGTTTGCTGTCCTAATTTCTTTAACTCCCTGACTGACTCCTGTTGCCTTTCAGAAGTCTCCAGATGTGTTTGTACACACTTAGAAGAGACTGAAAGGGGAGGCGATTATGATGGGCAGGACAAAGATAATTTCTTCTTTTCTCCAGGTGTGCTGGATATCTCAGCACAGGGAGAGCTGTTTTGGCCAGCTACCTCTCCTTCCCCTGCCCTTGCTGTCTGCTGCTTTCTTGAATGACAAGACTGCTTTCATCATGTTTTCCTACAGTCCCTTTGAACAGATGTCCCACAGGACAACCAAATAGTCAGGGATCCCAGCTGCTGGAGTGAGATTTGAGGGCCCATCAAGCTGTAGGTCTGGACACAGAGTTGAAAATGCCCTTGTGTGGATCCATTCACTCTACCCTAGGCACATGGTCACTGCCTTCCTGCACTGGCAGATGTGGAAGGCAGAATCTCCACCTGGACTTTTGCTTATGCCAGCAGACATGCTGGAATGAGCCTTTCTTCCTTTACCGCCATGCAAACAGAAAGGACAAAGCCACCTGGATTCATCCACAGCCTCATTACCTCTGCTAGTGCTGGTATGGCTGTACTTCACTACCTTTAATGTTATTCTTAACAATACCAGAGAAACCTATCTGGTCACTAAGCAAACCTACACCATCCCTTGTACAGTGCAGACTGTCTTCTGAATCCCTAATTGAACATGATTTTCTTTTCCAGTCATCTGTCTTCCTGTTTCTGTTCAACAGCTGCAGTCCTCTTATTTAGTGGGAAAAATCAGGCAGAGTTAAAACAAAACAAAACCCAGAAAAAATACAAACAAATCAAATTAAAGAAAAATTTTTAGAGCATTTCAATACTCACATGATGTTGTGAGATGGTTTCATGTCTAAAACAGTAATATTATTTCTGGCAATCTATCTCATGCTATTCTTTTGTTGATTTTTCCAACCTCTCAGGAACTTGGAATGAAAATATTTTACTGATGTTACTATCTCTGGGAAGAGCTTGTCAACATAGATCCAGGTTTATGCTGAAAACTCAAAAGGTTTGGCATGTAATTTTGTATTTTTCCTTCATCAAAGAGATTATGTGGGGCTAAGGTCTGTTTACATGGAGGCAGTGAGAGACATGACACTGTAACTGAAACAAAAGGCGACCTTTCATATCTGTGTACACATATATGCAAATATCTCTTTTTGCAAATGATAATATAATCATATGAGAAAGTCATTACATTACAGTGGCTCCCTCATACAAAAACTGAGTAGACACTCTAGGAATATATACACTACAGAAACCTCTCTCTCTCTCTCATTTTTGCACTAGCTCTCTGAGCAGGGGGATCAATGAAACCTGATTTTGTATGGATTTGTGTCTTGAGGTTGAGACCCTGTCTGGACTTTGAGGTCTCATATGAAGTGATGCACTTTTTACCTCAGTGAAGCATTAACCACAGCTCTTAACTGGCTGCCTAGCTTTGGAATACTTTTAAGGACTTAATAGTTTTTTGATTTCAATGCCTCTCAAATGTGCTTGATGAGATTAAGCATTTGAAGACTCACAGAGAGATCTCAGATGTTCAAAGAGGCAACGCAGTATCTTAAGCACACTTTCTGCAAAATGACACTAAAGCATCCTCACCCACATATGCAGAAGAAGCATAAAATACGAATTAAAACAGAAAACATGAATTTAAACATAAAGAGAGAATTTAACAGCTAAAGAAGAACAGATACATTTGCAGATTAACCATTAATCACACAGGGGAAATCTTCCATTGCCTGTGAGAATTTAGCACCTAATTGCAATTTGTCTCTTAAAATTTCCTACACAATTTCTTCTGTAAATGTATGTAAAGCTCCTCACATTGCACATTAAAAAAAAAAAAAAAAATCATGTATATGTCTATGTGTCTGGGGGGTAAAGGAACTTGAATTTCAGTTGTAGATGTCAGAAAAACTCCCCAGTTCCACGGGTTCATTTCTGTGTTTTCTTTTTAAATTTTTAATTAAAAGATATTGATTTGTCTTTTTGAGATTTCTATGTTTAGTTAAAAACCAACCAACCAACCAAACTGAACAAACTCCACTGAGGATCTTATTGGCTTTGGAGTTTTCTATGTTTAGTTAAAAACCAACCAACCAACCAAACTGAACAAACTCCACTGAGGATCTTATTGGCTTTGGAGTTTAATTTTGGCCTGTAAGAGAAAGAGCAATAGCTCGATGACAACACTGTTTTGACAGAAAAGGCCAGATAGATGAGCTTTAAGAGTTTTAATTTCCCTGAGGGGTCATAAGGTCCCCTGCTACCAAGTATGTTAAAAAAGACAAATCAAACTGAAGGGTTGAGTCAGGTTCATTAGCTCTGGCAAATCACAGTAACCACAACAAATGCATTCTTCCTTGGATTTGTATGAAAGCAAAAATTTGCTACACACCAAACAATGTAAATACAATGCTGTGTTTACTTTAGTTTTGCCCTTGTCATCATGGCTCAGTGATTCTTAAAAAAGGCCAAATTGCTAAAGGAAATGCAGAGATCCATTTAAGATTTCAGACATCCTCCTGCACACCTGCCCTCTCACAATCTGGGTTCAAACCACAGCAGTTCAAACCAGTGGCTCAGGATGCTCCTGAGCTCTCTTATCTTGGAGTGCTGAAGAGTCAGTAGCAGGGACCATGTCCCAATTCCAGGGATGGTTCATGGGCAGGACACAGGCTGAGCAGCCATTTGAAGATGCTCTGAGAGTTTTGAAGGCAGGAAGAGGTGGTGGGAGCAGAGGGGCAGGTGGCTCTTAGTGAGGTGCAGGGAGAAAGGGTCAGATGCTGAACTTGAAGAGGTTCACAGGCTGTCAAGCAGAAACTGGGGGTTGAATTAAGAGAGGCAGCTTCAGATCTTCCAGCTATGAGTCACAGAAATCATGAAATACTTCACCTACTCATACATCTCCTTTATCTTTAACCTCTTCCTTCTTTTTTTGTAGTTGTTCTCCTGTTCTGCTTTCTTTCAAGTAACACCCTGCACTGTTTTCCTGCTTCTTCATCCCCTGTTCCCATTTTGGTATCTTTCTGCTGCTGAGCATTCATTACATTTTGCAGATCTTTCACATTTTGGAAATGCTACAAGCAGTACTTCTGAGCTTAAGTCACTGAGTATTTGGTGTCCATGATGACACAGTATTAAACTGTTTTTCAAAAAAAATACTTGAGAAAATAAATAAAGTATGTTTTTTAATATATACTAGCTACATACATGCCCTCAATCTGATAACGAATTTGTGCTATTTATATCCATAGGAAATTGGTGCTATTCAACATTTAGAATGCAACTGAGGTCCCACTCTGATCAGATGGAAGGGAGATAAAAACTCATGCGTTTCAAGAAAGTTATTCAGCCAGAAAGCAGACCCCTAGCAGCTCTGAGATATAGACAGGTTGGTTTTGTTCTGAAGCTGAGTGAACCAATGAAGAATCTCCAAAGCACAAAAAGGTGAGAGTTGCCCAGACCTCTTCAGTGTTATCTCCAGCTCACAGCACAGTGGCTGAATGGTCACCTGCTGCACTTGTGCTGTGGGTGAAGTGATGAGGGGAACACACACTCCCCTTCTTGGGACTGGGAAATGTGTCCCAATACTGCTGTGAGGCACTGAAGTAGCAGAATGGAGCAAAGCCTTCCCCAGCCCTTCTCTTTCACAGGGTCATTGCACATGTGTTTGAAGCCAGAAACAAAAATCTGCCAGGGCAGGCCTCTCCATGTCAGGAGCATGAGAGCTGGCAGCATCTCAGAGCATGAATGGGCAGTCTGAAATCCATGTGAATTGGGCCTAGAGTAATATTTGGCAAACTAAAATTTGTAGAATGCCATTCAGGAGAGCATCCCACAAAAAGAGACCTCCTTTGATGTTCATCTGGATGTCCTATGGGAGCTGGGTAATACACAGCTCACCTCCTCCTGAATGGGAAAAGAGGTGTTAAGAACAAAAACCTGCTTGCTTGCTTTTTGAAGAGATGGGAAGAAGAAAATCAATTTGGTTTCTGAAAGGGCAGGAAAGCATTCACCCCCATCCCTACTCCAGCAGGACTGCCTGGGGAAGGGGAAGTAGTGTTTGGCTGGTTGTGTAGCGAGTGGTATTGTTTTGGAAAAAAACTTACTTTCTTTTAAGTGCCTCCTGCCAGGTCAGGGAGAGCAAATATTCAAAAAGGACTGCTGCCTCTTAATGATGTATGGCTCTTGCAAACCAGTATTCTGCAATTCTATTTCTGCACAGCCTATCTTCACTTCATGCAGGAAAAACTAAAGTGGCATCCATCAATTATTTCAACAGAGTCAAGAACTCCTAATACTTTGAGCCCAAAAGAAAAGTTTATTATGCTTTGTCAGGAAATGTCTGATACCAGCTAATTCTTTCTTTTCACAGTGATCTACTTAAAAACTGATGTGAAACACATACAGGCATGAAACAGCTTGCATTGTTTTACTGCATTTCTTTTGATTGTGCTACACCATGGAAGAAAAACAAACACATTTAAAAAGCAGACACTCCCAGGCTCCACATCTGCAAAGTGCAGTAGAGTTGTTTAGGTCTCCAGACTCCATCCTGTATCTATTTAAACATAGATGTTTCTATATTTATAAGAAGACTCTTGCAAGTAAGGGAACAAAGCCTAGTCCAGACTCCACTCTAGAAGGTAAAGTTTAGATTTTTTGTTAGAAAGCACCAGACAGAGTATGTCCCTTTGTCCCTTTCCTTTTGTCCTTTATTGGATCAAATTATAAATGTTTAATCTGGAGAACTGGAAATTTCCAATGTCTGCACATGGTCAGTGGATCTGATATTTCTTTAGTGTTATTGCTGGTGTCTACCAGGGACAGGAAATCCAGTCACCCGGAGGCCAGACCTGTTGAGAATAGGGACCAGAGTCCCTCAGAGCCCTGCTGTGCCTTTAGTGACAGTTCACTGGAAGCAAGATGCTCTGAATACAACATTTTGGCTGCAACACTCTGTTCTAGGTTTTTTAAATGAAACTGTTTTGCCAAATACCTCCTGACCAGATCTAGTTTTGCTCTCTGATTTCCATCCCTTTCTGTGCCAAAAAAAACCCAGACACATACACCATGCTTAACTTTCAGTGACTTAACTCAAAAAACAACACAAAATTTAATTTTATACAATTCCTACTGCAATCATCCCCAAATCTGCAATGATCCGAACAAGAACTAGAGAGGCCTATCTACTATCTACTCAATTTTCTTGACAACTGATAGTCCATATTATACTGTCTGGCAGCTGATAATTTTTAAACACACTGCAGGGCATATTTATTTCTCTTTCAACATTGTTTACATGTTACACTTATCTTACTTAGTTAAAAAAAAAACCACAAAAAAAATTGAGCACTGGCATAATTTTACCCTTTCTTAACATAATCAAATGACTTCTGGTTATACTCTGGTCTGTCACATTAAGTCCCACTTTATTATCTTACTGTGGGTTGTATTGCAGCAGTGCCTAAAGACTCAGACAAAGAACATGGTCCTTTTGTGAATCTCATAGACTAAGGATCCGTTATTCTTTTGGGTGTAGATACACTTCTCTTTGTAATTACATCCTGAGCTGTGACAAAGTGGCTGCCAGACAACACAGCTGTCAAAACTACATTGCAGGGCAGTTGGAAAGCACAAATCAAGTATAATAATAGAAATGTTTGGGACACAACAGTGTTTGGGATTGTCATAATCACACGTGTCCTTGCAGAAGTATTGGTGCTGATGCTGCCAATAGGGACTCCCAGATCTTGTTGGCATTTTGAGGTCTGCAGCACAGTTTTTGTCTAAAGGCAGGTCACTGTCCTGTCTCTTTTCTGTCTTTTGTGTCAGCAATAGGCACCATGCAATGGGCCGTATCACTCTGCTAAAATAGGTGATTTTTTTTTTACACTTAGCCCTTCAGATCTGGCTAATGTAATGGGCAACAGCAGCAGAAAGAAGGTAGTGCCAGAATGTGGCTGGAGCAAACCCTGTCCCTTCCAAGAGTACCCAGATTGGCCTGATTCACGCTGCTCATCCAACCATGCACTCAGGATGCAGTTAAGTTGATTTAACTGCTACTGAATGGAGCAGTTCTGCTTTACCTCACTTTCAGGTTTCTGCCTTCCTCAATCCTGCAGCTATTTGGTCACAAGGTGGATCAATTCAGCTGTCTGACCAATGGAAAATCTATTATTTTTTGAGGTGTTATTTTTCCATCAGATCGATCAGCAGCTGAATAGAGTCTGATGGCTACCAGATCCCATGGCAGGGTGGCAAAGGGAATAACTCATCCATGGGTTGCCAGCAGGATCACTCTTTCACAGCAGCCTGTGGTCAGGTTAGTGCTGCTCAAAGGCCAGGCTGCTGCTGCATTCAGGTGACAGATAATCCAGTGTCACACTGATGCTGGAAGAGGCTGTTCTCTGTCTCGGCACCCTGACACAGGTTGGGCACATCTGTCATCTCTCTACTATGGGTGACCTTGTGATTCCAGAGGAGCTGGTTTAGGGAGCACATCAGTGATGAAAAAACCTATTCCTTTTTAACTTTTTTTTCCCCCCTAAGGTTAGTGTCATGGTTAAGCCAGTTCCCTGTGGGGCTGGAGGAATACTAGGGTCATTCCTGAAACCAGTGGGACCTCTTGGCTGCGACAAGGCAACAACTCCCTCTAACATGGCTGTGAAATTGGCTTGACTATGATGTCATTTACTCAGACATTTAGGCACTGTTAAACTCATCCTGGATGAGCAGGTCAGCCTTATTTGTAGCTTTGAGGCAGAGATATATGTAAGGGAGACCCACATTACCATCAGTTCTGTGGTCTAAATAAGAGAGAATAGAGTCTGGTAGAGATAAGCAATTTCTGTACCATGAGTTAGAAAAGGCAGGCTCCAGAGACTAACTAAAGTCCCCATAACTCATGGAACTGAATTCTAGACAAGTCTTTTACAAATAGTAAGGGAATTGGTTTCTGTCATTGGGAGTTCTCTTGCAGGGGTTACCTGAATCACTGTAAGCAAGTCATTTACCTGGGAGGAACTGCTTGGTTTCTCCAGTATCAATGCTGGCTGGCATTGGAGAATAAAACACCACTTTGAGTAAAAAAAAACAAAACAAAAAAAAAACAAAAAAAAACACCAACAAAAAAACAACAACAAAAAAAA